>JAABOM020055582.1:0-52455 GCA_011800125.2 Solanum clarkiae | reverse complement strand
GCATAGTAGGCATGCAACCAATCCATCCCAAGAATGACATCAAAATCTACCATATCTAATTCAACAAGATCACAAGGTAACAACTTATGCAAAATGCAAATAAGACAACTCCTATAAACTTTCCTAGCAATAGTAGAGGCACCAATAGGAGTAGACACTTCATGCAACTCATGCAATAACTCGAGGTTAAGTTGGAACATTTTAGAAATAAAGGAAAGGGTAGCACACAAATTAATCAAAGCATATACATCAAAGTTAAAAAATTTTAACATACCGTAACAACATCGGGAACCTCACCAATCCTTTGCTTCACTTGTAGAGCATAAAACCGGTCGTGCCTCGGGGCACCACCTTGAGGACACCTCTACCAAATGGAACTGCATTTTCACCCCGGCCCTTCTCACGATTTCATGGACAATCGACCTTCTTGTGACCAAGTTCCCCACATTCAAAGCATGCATTAGAACCTTTCTAACATGGGCCTCCATGACTCCTACCACATTTAGGGCACACATCAATAGGAGCCACACCACCAACTCCTTGAGTCCTAAGTAATTCATTAGCAAACCCCCTATTAATAGCATGAGAAGGCCCTTGGCCTTGACAAAATCTAGCACTCTTTTGGAATTTACCCTCAAATCAGGACATCTGGGCCTCATGCCTGCTTCTCTTCCTCAATTTCTGCTCCTCCATTTGCTCGGCATAGGTCATTAGTAGAATTAATTCCATGTCACTAATTAGAATGGCAGACTAGTATTCTTCACTTACCAAGTCGGAAACCCCCATCATGAACTTATTCATCCTAGATCTAGGATCAACTACCAAATGAGGAGCATAATTTGAATGTTGGTTAAATGTTGAGGGAATACTCCCTCACACTCATAGCATCTTGTTTCAAGTTCATAAACTCCACCAACATAGCTTCCTTAAGCTCAAAAGAGAAAAAAGATTAATAAAAGCCGATTTGAACTCTCCCAGAGGACCACATAACAAATTCCCTTCTCACCTTCCATTGATCATACCATATTTGGGCTACCCCTTTGAGTTGGTACACTGCCAACTCTGTTTTTATTTGGCCCAATACCCATGATATTCAAGATTTTGTAGACTTTATCTATCAACTTTTGTGAATCTTCATCCACCTTTGACCCATGGATCACCGGAGGATTCATCCTCATGAATTTTCTTAACCTAGCTCCCGAGGTAGTAGCATAAGGGGCTTGAGCCCCTTGATTAACTTGGTTGGCCACAACTTGGGCAAGCATAGTGAGAGTATCTGGGAGCTCGCCATTGGTAGGTTGCTCCACGGAGTTTGGGCCCTTCTTTCTCAAGTGTTTGGCATGATCTAGCATAACAAAGAACAATTGTTAGGGGGAAAAACTTACCACAACTCTATAGCATGACTTAGAAGATGAAGAAGGGAAATATTTTCTAAAACGTCTCATAGCCTCCTACTCATAGTCATGGCGAGCTTCACAACCATGAATAGCACTCTAATCGATATGGTGTGTTAGATTTCGAGGATCTATCAAACTAGTGCTCTAATACCAAGTTTTTACGACCCAAGCCTAGGGGCTAGATGTGACACGAAGAATGGTTAGCTCGAAAGAACCCTAAACAATCCTCTTAACTTGTCGTTGCATATCATTGGTCACAGAATCATACAAAAGACATAAGGCGTAAGAATAGGGATAAAAGGGTTAAGGGGAAAAGTTACATAATATCATAAACAATAGACAAAGAGTCAAACTCATATCATAGATACATCACATGTCCAACAAGTACCTCTAATACATATATAAGAGCGGCCGCCAAGACAAGCGACAGGGCTCACCATCATAGTAAAAATAGACAATAAAGAAGAATGTCTCAGTAAATAATATGAGCAACATAGACTTAGGTCCCCGAAGTGGAGGACTCACCAATTAGCTTAAGTAGTATCGAACTAGCCATGTGGAGGAGGTGGATGATCAACTTGGGCACCAGTTCCTACATAGTGATATCATGTAGGCAAGAGTATGTGTTAGTACGTTTGAATGTACTAAGTATATAGGATGCAATGCAACAAGAATTAGGCATCACAGACAAAATGTGTAATAATAGGCAATAATCATAATATAACAATAAGGAATGTATGATAAATACATAAGCATAAGATGCTTAAGTAGCTAATGCTCATGTAGGATATCATATGTGTAAAAGAGCCCAAGCTAGATTTCCAAGGTACAAACCCCTTGGTTGGTTGATCGATGATGGTTGCATCCAATCATCCGGTGGTGTGGTACAAACCCCTCACATGGTTGATGATAATCTCATCTTATCACCATGCTTGAAAAGTCAAACAACATGGTTGATGAGTACAAACCCCCACCTCGGCTGTCCGGGCTCTTAGTTACCCCGGATTGGGCATGGTTTAATGCAAAACTTATATATAGTATATCATATACATAAGTGAATTTCATCGTCATATAGTCAATCATATCATATCTCATGCTTTGAACCTTAAACTCCTCAAGAAACCACATCCGAATATTTTATCAAACACTTAGAGAGTGTGAAATGCTACTATAAAACCATAAGATATAGAGATGAAATCATCCAAGAAAATTCATTATAAAGCCATCAATCAACACCTTGAAACACCCTCAAGCAACATAAATCAAAACCCCTCAAGTCTTATAATAGATCAAGGATTTATAACTAAAAACATAGCAAAACAATCACAATTTCACATAGCATTAACATGGTGTGCAGTGAATTTCATAATAATCAAGATCCATTTGTAAATTAACTTTAAATCATGAAATTTGAGTAAAAGGAAGCTTGGGTATCATGGGTTAAAGGAACCCATGAAAGAAACCCATATATCTTAGACTTTAAGTTCCATGAAATTGAGTTGAGAAAAAATGGAAGCTGGGAAAAGGTTCTTGGATTCCAAACTTGTTCTTGGGTTTCCTTGGAATCGGTATTGGGGTCTTGGTGGAGGATCTTTAGAGAATTGAAGTGTATTTGAGATGAGAGTAATGAGTCTGAAAAGGCCATTAGAATAATCAAAATTTACGAAGATGCCATTGGTGAGCGGATGGAAAAATTGGCTAAGTGTTGTCTCACTGGAGACTTGAATGGTCGTGTGGCACTCCACGGGTCGCGTGAAGTGCCTTAGAAAAAAATGGAAGTCGGGAAAACTTGGAAAAATTGATGTGTCATAACTTTAACAAAAAATCTCACAGGCCATATGATGCTTAATGGTCTGTTTGATGGTCCGTTGCACCACACTTGGTTGCAAAAATGAAGCTAGGCTACCTCACGCCAGGCCACACGAGCCGTCCCCCTTCAAATGGCCTGTAAAAGATGCCCGTGCCAACACCCTTAGCCACCTTTTCCCCATGCCCAACAAGCCTCCTTGACACACCTTGTGACCCCTCCACAAGGTCAGTGGCAAGCCACACGGACCGTGCTATTGGTCGGGTCACCTTCCTTAGGCCAAAGATGGCCCTTTCCAACCCCAAGTGACCCAGATGGCCCGTCCAAGGTCACAATGACCGTCAAGTTGCCCCTGTGACAACACTGCATGGTAGGGCCTCATGAAAACGATCATAACTCCTTCATCCGACCTTGGAATAAGGTGAAACCATATGCGTTGCGAAGCTAACTCAAAGAGCTTTCATTTGACATGTCGTGGGCCACTCAATCAGAATGTGTCAAAATTTATGCCAGTTTAAAGTTGACCCTTGCATGGACCATCACCCAAAACTTAACTTTTAGGGAAGTCTTAAACTCGTTGAGGTACTAGGAGCCTCCCATGAGCCTAATACACCCAAACCAAACCAAATGAGGCTAGAAAAACATGGATATATAAGAGCATAAAGATTTGCTAGCCACTCTCAACTTAGGCTTTTTGCCTCAGTCAAGGTACACAATGTTCAAGGAAAGACAACGACCAATTTTAGGCTTTTTTACTATACGAGGCTAGGTTGATTAGGTATCCTCAATTAATAGGTACATCATAGGCTCAAACATTAGGAACAAGAGATAGATCATCAATTTGGTTGGTAATTTTTAGGCTAAAGTGGACTATTTCAGAACAATGGCCTAAGATCCTTTCCTAATCCAATTAATCTACAATCTAACATACAATAATAAGGCAAGTTCTTAATTAGCACAAACAATATTAATTTATTAAATTATGCTCACCATCTCATGGCACTGCATACATTATCAACAAAAGACTTACAGATCATGCTTACACACTCAATTATCAGAATACATATTGTCAGACACCTAAACATGCGTGGTTACTATCTAACTACTTAATAAAAAATTTGGGTGGGTATTATTTTTCATAAAAACATAAAAACATGCTATATGCCCCAAGTATTGGTACTATATGGTACAAATACTATCTAAACATCCGAAATGTGCCGGTTCAGCAGAAAATAAATATCCACAGGAAAAAAGAACCCAAGCAAGAAAACTCCAAGATGAAAAATTAGGGCAGTTATGGACCATAAAGCTACTCAAATTTCACTGAGGCCCATAACTACCCACACCCAATTGAAAAAGATGCGCATTGTCCCCAAAGCATAAAAATAAGCAAAATAACACATAAGTGGTCAAAAACATACCTGGGTGCCTACGCCCCAGTCTGTGGATGAGTCTGTCCACCATTCTCCTGTGGGGTGGTTTGCTCAGCAGTAGTTCTCTATCCAAATGGGCCAGCACCCCTTAACTGCTCCTCCTCTAGAGCTCATTGCATCTCTCCTTATGTCTCGATCTCCTCATGAAAAGCTAAAACTCCTCCTCCTCTGACATCCTCACATGTACATGTCTCTCATGTGGATCTTCATACGTGCATGGTCTCTTCCCTAGGGAATACTAGGTAGGCTAATAGGAGTAAATAAATCACACATCAATAGAAGAGATATCGTCTCTAGTAGTATTACTAGTGTTGCTAGTGATGCTGTCATCTCAGCGTGGAGCTAATAGATATCATTTTGTATAGTAGACAAGTCTGAAGGCCGGGCCTCAATTAATCTCTTCTGCACCCTCTCCTTAAAAGCATTAATATAGGCAACCATAGTAGAAATATGGCCCTGAATAGTAGCGACTGCGAATGCCTTCATCTGACCCTCCGAGTCTGTAATAGCCTAATGGACCCATGGCCTGATCTAATGAATAAGTTAAGTCAGCTATGACTCAGCCTGTGATAACCTCTGTGCCAAGGACTACATAGATGCTGCGGAGATGCAGATCAAGCCCATAGTAGAAGTCTGTGAAGTAGTCAATTGTGGTGCAGGATCAGCAATAGTGGGGCCCCTCTCATCAACTACCTCAGGCAGTGAGGCCTCTTCTCAATAGTAGTAGCCGTTGTAGTGGTGGCAGTCATAGAACCCTCGGGTAGCAGAGTTCGAGCGAATATCTCAGGCATGGGTAGAGGTTGTGCTCGCTGGAGAGCCACTGGGTTCTCTTCAACTTTGATTGGGACGGGATCCACTTTAGGCTTGGCCAAAATCATCTAGTCCATCTAGTGTAATATCTCAACCCAAGACTCTACACAGAGCCTGTAGATCAACCACAAGAATGAGATGGAGATGGACCTCTTCAGCGTAGATTTATGTATCTACTTAGTGATGAGGCGGGCCCAGTTAATATCATAGCCTGCTAAGATGCTGGCAACCAAAGCCGTACATTTCGGCATCAAAGTATTATCAGCAAGCGTCGGCCGACTGCATAAACAAACAATAGCCAACCAAAAATTTGAAAGAACGATGACCGAAGCCTTGACGATAGGCTCCAAGTAAGTGGTGAGCAAGTAGGTTACAGACCCTCCTCTGCAATATACCCAGCCACCGATCTCATGAACGTAGCTTGTCGCTCAAGATCCCTCATCACTAGTGGGTCTCTCATCTGCCCCACCCTGTAGTCGAACTCTGTGCTGGATCTGGGGGTATGGTACTCGAGACCAAATAACCTATGTCAGATGGTGTCCTCAAATATATCCACCCATCGGCCCCTCACTCGCATCTCTGTTAGTCTAGACTTAGTGTGGGATTTCTTCCCTTTGGGAAGAGAAAGCTGGACTGTGGCTGCATAGGAGACATAAAACTCCCTCACCATGGTCAGGGAGTATGGTCTAAGGGCATGTGTGAGCCAATTGAGCCCATACCGAGTCATCGTGTCCTAGAGACCGGTGACACGGTGAAGTTCTTTTAATATAACTCGAGGCTCTTCATAGATGGAGCAGATTAGCTTGCCTTGCTTTTTCATCTTCATGCCCACTCTGTAAAATCTCCTCCATATCCTCGACGCACCACCGGCTAGTGAAGGCATTCGGTGTAAATGATGATGATGGTGCGATGGAAGACTCTACCTCTGATCTGTCTTCAGAGCCTCCATCAGAGCTGGACTCCTCGCGAATGGAGTCATTTGTGGTAGCCTGCTCCTATTGTTGTCTCCCTCCTAAGACAAGGGAGCGTGAGTAACAAGAGCCTGAGTACTCCCAGTTCTAGATGTGAATCTGTTTTGTCGTATAGAAGCCTCTATATTTTATTGGACATCTAGTATCTCTAGTGAACTACTCAGTTGATTGGTTTGATCATCATCCAAAGGCTCTTCTTCGAGCCTCCTCCTCATAGCGTCGATCTCTGCGCATTTGGCTTTTGTGTCCGTAGTACCTGAAACATCAACATATAAGAACCATGGTTAGCCCATGAATCATGAATTAAAGTGCAAGAATTTATCTGGGTTTAGTTGCAGAAGGGTTCTAGGAAGGCCCCTTTACAAGTCCTAGTGAATATTACAGGCTATAAAGAGCTTTTGTAAACCAGTGGTTTAAGCTACTTTGGTTAATTGAAAAGACTACAGGATAAGGTACCACCTATAAAGTGCACTACAGGATAAGGTACCACTCATAAAGTGCTTTACGACTCGTAGACTAAGGTCATAGAGAATTCCAGTGAGTAATTAAATTCAGGCAGGGATCTACAAGACCTACTTATTATCTGTAAAGTTATCTACACTCGTAGAAAGTCTCGTATGATGGACACTTAGAAACATAAAGTTTATGGACTTTTGCATGAGGGGCAATTATGACTGTTGGATTGTTCCATGAGCCATAAAAGCTACTCATGAACCAGAAAACTCAGTCACCTTAGTTTCTAAGTACATCACTGGACCCCCAAAGATATTTTCAACAAATTGATTATCAGCCTTGAAAGAAGAACACATGCACCCACATGATTTCAACACTACACCCATCACCCCCACCATGTTCAACACACATTCACCCCATCGAGAGTGATTTAGCACAAATAATCCTATGATTCCAACCACCTCTAATTTATTCAAACAATATCATGTACCTATGTCACCACCAAACAATGCACAATCCAATCACATAAGGTGAGTGACAAAATAGGCATAAATAATTATCATTCACACAAGGCCATAATACCCAATTTTGTACTTAGATAAAAATCAATTGTGTGATCCTAATTTCAAATAATCTCTAAAACTCCCCAAAAAGTGCCTAAAAGTGTGCCTCAAAAATGCCCATAATCATAATTTCCATATATCTCAAAATTCGTGCATGAAACCAAAAGTTCAACTTCATATTTGTGATCAAGGGGCAAAATTGAGTGGGAAATATGTATAACCCTGAATTTAGAGCAACTGTAGCAAAATTTCATTTTCTGAAATTTTGCTTATCCATTGTCGATCCAAACAGTAGACGCAATGCGCCAGGGGTGCGGAGATATGTATTTTGTTGCCAGTTTCACCATTTTGGCCTAAGGGTTTGGCGTCTTGGACCCATTCCCTCCTATGCGCAAATCACCTATACATAGTCATTTTTTAACCCTATATCACTCAAGACACTCTCAAAACCATCTCTAACACTTAGCCAAATATTTCATCCAAATTCAAGTGTCCAAAACTCATTTTTGGGTCTCAAGAATTTCATTCAAGCTTTAAGTTCTCACATAAATCTTTTCAAGAAAATCCCCAAGTCGCGGTATGCGGGTTTTAACCATTGGGTCCTTTCACCCATGGTACCCAACCTTCCTCTTTATGTAAATTGAATGTTTTCAAGTTGAATTATCTATGGGTATCTCCTATTATGAACTTTTTTATAAACTTTGTTGGGGTTTCATGAAATTTTGACTGTTTAAGCATGTTTTGAGCTATGAACCTACGATCTGTTATGAGATTTGATCAGTGGTTTCAACATATCTTTCATGAGGGTGTTACCAAATGTTGATGGGTTGATTTATGTTTTATTTTCTCATATGAAGTCACTCTTGAATTTCATGATTTTGAACTAGCATTACACACCCATCAAGTGTTTGATAAAATGTCCGACTAAGTATTCTTGAGTTATTGATAATCTATTGTATGGATTATGAGTCAAGTGACTTTATGATTATTAAAGTAATGTATGTATGTGATGAATTCATGAAAATTATCTACGGTGTAATAAGTTGACCACACCTTGTTGGGGAGGGGGGGTGTTAAGCCCAATCACCTTGTTGAAGGGGTGCTAATCCTTAATCATTTTGTCGGGGGGTGTTAAGCCTGTACTACCATGTTGAAGAATAGATACCTTGAACACCTTGTTTGGGGGTGACATGGCCTTACTACTATGTTGAGGGGTAGATATCTTGACCACCCTGTCATAGGGGTGACATGCCCGTACTACCCTATTGAGGGGTACATACCTCAATCGCCTTCAATTGTGGTGACGTGCCTTTGATTCCAAGTAATATTTTGCTTGTTCTATGATCATATTCCTTTCCTACACATGTAATATATTTTGTTCAAGCATGTTTTACTTCAAGCATTGATCATGAATGTCATATTGTTACTACACTTGTCCATTGCTTATGAATATGCATTTTGATTATGTAGCCTATGTCTTGTTGCATTGCATACTACATACATTGTACATTCAAATGTAATAACGCACACTCTATGCCTACATGATGCTATCAAGTAGGAACCAGAGCTCCTCACGATCAACTTCCACGTGGCTAGATTTTACATCTTAAAGATAAACTTTGGCGAGTCCTCAACTTTGGAGACACTAGCTATGTTACTCTTGCTTATATCATTCCTTTATATTGAACTTTAGCATGATGAGAGTGAGCCCGAAAAGTGTCATAGCCCCTTCCCAATCTATGCTAAAGGTGTTTTTGGACAAATGATGTAATTAAGTTGTGATCTTAACTCTTGGGTATCCTGTGTTTCATGCCATCAAAGACCTCCCTTAATCCCTTTTTCTTTATTTATATCTCTTAATGTTGTTATTTTGCTTTCACGACCAAGGATACGTGCTTGATATGCTAGGAGGCTTGTTTATGGGTTCCCATTCGTCTTGTCACCTCTAGGCCCTAGGGTTAGGCCATGACAATAACAATCAAATTCAAATAGTTCTTTTGTTTCTAAACACCATACACAACATTTTATTCAAATCAATCATTCATACAAGGAAAATTAAGGGTTGTAATTAAACAGAGAACTTACAAAGAATTGATACTAACTTGAAGAAGAGGAAGGTGGTGAGTTGAGGAAAAACCTAGGTCAGCAAGAGTTCTTGCTAGAATTTAGGTGGACGGTGGCCGAAGGCAGTTTGGAAATTGGAGGATGGGGGTAGGTTTGGTGATTTCTTAAATTAGAGCAAATATGGGGACAAAAGAATTTGAACTCTCTATTTATACTTTGACTCGAGTCAACTAAAGTTACTGGGCCTGACCCTATGAAACTTCGATTACGGACTGTCAACAATTCTATGACTCATAAATGATGGTTTCATAGAACCCTTAAAACTTAGAAAATTTTTTGGTGACCAAGTCCTTTATATACTTCGCATAATTTGGAATCTTCTACAGCGCCTCGATGGGGGGGATGTTGATAGGGAGTTGCTTTATCATTGAGAGGAAGTGCTTGAACTTGCCTTCCTCCTCCCTCTTTTAGAGTCACTAAGAGATGGCAGGAGGAGGCCTAGGGACTAGCTTAATACTTTGTGACGCATTAATTGCTTCACTCACCCCATCCTTGCCACAATCATCTTCATCATCCACATCCTTTGCTACAACCGTCTCCTCTTAAACAATTTCTACATCAACAGGCATGGGAGGGTCAATTGCACTTTTTCCGCCTCGAGTAGTGACCATCATACACTGCCCTGCATATTTAAGATTTGGCACTGTGTTGCTAGGGAGTGTACCCCTCTAATGATGATTGAGCTAAGTCGACACTTGGCCAAATTGTTGTTCAAGTTATTTGATAGCCACAGAATAGGACTCTATTTTCTGATTAATACTTGAAATGTTTGATTTCATGCCCCTTAGTGTCTAATCCTGCATCTCAGCCTTCTTCTACAAGGGATAAAACTTCTCGTCAATTCTTGAACTGTCTGCACCTGCATCGTGGTTGTGTGGTGGCATAAAAGGACTATTTCTTAAGCCTTCTCTGCGATCCTAATCTGCATCTGGACCCCTGTTACTATCATATTATCCTCTGCGGTTGTCCTTATTAGATCCATCTCTTTCAAAGTTCTAACCTTTGTTTCCTTAACCCTAGCTCCAATAGTCCTGATTGGGCCTTGGGCGTTAGTCTGTAAACCTCTTGTCTGATTAGAAACAAAACAAGTGTCCTCATCATAGTATGGGTCCTTATATATCAGTGTGTGTGGAGGTTGGTGAACCACTGCGTTTACTCTTTCTTGGTTCTGCATTATCATCACATCCATGCTTGAGAAAAGTTAAGCAAGCTACTGCATAATTTCTTCTTTAATTCTGGCTTCCTCTGGCCCCACACTTACAACATATAAACTCTTTTTGGAAGCTCTATCTCGCTACCCCCATGCACAATTTGTTTATACCACCCTTTCCATTTGCTAGGTAATTCTTGCAAATGGTTGTTTCAGAAATATGCCCCCAATGATAGTGTTAGTATAGGCCTTATTGTTCTCGTTAAGGGCACGGTAGAAAATCTCTAACAAAGCATCATCAATTATCTTATGGTCAAGGATGCTCCACGGATATTTGGTGAACCACTCCCAAGTAGTATCGAATGAATCACTTGGACGTTGCTTGAAGTAATTGATCTGGTCCTTGAACTTGAGCTTTATTGATCTAGAAAAGTACCTCTCCGGAAAGGCCTTCTCCAAGTCTACCCAACTAGTGATTGATCTTTATGGGAGCACAGACAGCCATAATGTAGCATTACCAGTAAGAGACAATGGGAAGACACAGAGTCCCATAGTATACATAGATATATTCTATGTTCCCATCACACTCTTATAGACAGATGACACATTGTACAAGTTGCTATATGGATCCTCTAATGGTAAGCCCGCAAATAGCCCACGGTTCTGCAGCATTTGAAGTAACTCACTTGAGACAATGAACTTTGTGTCTGCTGGTAGTGGTGGCAACACAATAGCTCTGGTCATCTCCATAATCATAGGATTCAATTCACACTTATTCCACTGGTAAGCATTGGCATTGAAATCCTGAGGCTGTGAATGTCTTCCAAAGGAGGTGGGTTCTCATTCATATCATCATCATTATTGTCCCAATTCAAGATTGCACTGGCCACGTTATTAGCGTTGTCTTGGGCCATTCTTCTTGTAGTAAGGTGGAACTGTGGATCTAATGGAGTTAAGAGCTCCCTTTGACTATGAATGTTCGACATGCACTACTCGTACACCCTTAAAAGAAACAAAACCAGTACACAAAATGAAAATAAAGGGAACTAAGGATTAACACTCGAGAAACTAATGAATTCACTTAGTCTAGCCGTATTCCCCGGCCACAGTGCTAAAATCTTGATATTTCCCATGTTATACCTCCTTTTTAGAGAATAAAGCTGTCGCTGTCAAGATATAGAACCTAACAAAGATTAGGGTCAATCTGAAAAGACCCAAAAATTTGCTTGAAAATGTGCCTCGGAAGTACCCAGAATCGTAATTTTCATATATCTAAATATCCATTCATTATTTAAAAAATCCGACTTCATATTCTTGTTCAGGGGGTCAAATTTAGTGGAAAATGGGTCTAACTTTAATTTTAGAGCAACCATATCATAATTCAAAAATCACAAAAATACGATTTGGAAGGGTTAACTTTGAAGTGACATATCTCTTAGCACACAAATAATTGGGTGTCCCACGACCATCAAACTTAAAGCTCTTTGAATTAGCTTTCCAACACACTTGGTTTCACCTAATTCTGAGTTCAGACGAAGGATTTATGAACATTCTCGTAGAACTCATTTGTGTAGAAAATGCAAATTTCAGTGAGGTCAGCAGGCGATGCTTTCGCGACGTTCCCCTGTTGTTCTTGGTGCCTATTTAAATTGTTTCAGTCAAAGACTTATAAGTCTTGGGGCTAAGGTTTTCCACACTTGAAAATACCTATACTTTGCCTTATTTCAGCGTCATATCATCCTAAACATTCCCTAATACTCACAAAAACACATATCCAAATATATACTCCTAAACTCAAGTTCCAAAACCCTGATCTGGATCTAAGGAATTCCTTCAAGCTTCAAGTCTCTATTATAGTCTTCTTTAAGAAATTCTTCAAGGTCAAAGTATGTTAGTTTCAACCATTTGGTCCTTTCACCCATGGTGCCCCAACCTCTTTTTTATCAATTTACATGATTTAAAGTTTATTTTATATGTGAATTTTGTATATTAAGAAATTTATTGCAAAGTGATTTGATCTCATGGAGGTATGGTTGTTTTAGTATGTTTTGAGCTCTAAATATTGGATCTAATGTGATATTTGAGGAGGGGTTTCAACGTATGTTTTTTGAGGGTGTTACAAGGTGTTGATCGATGGTTTTACAATGAATTTTCTTGCATAATTTCATATCTAAATTTCACGATTTTATACTACCATTTCACACCCTCTAAGCGTTTGATAAAATGTCTGGTTATGGTTTCTTGAGGAGTTGAAGGTCCAAAGCATGAGATATGATATGAAAGAAGTTATAATGATAAAAAGAGCTTATGTATATGATATACTCTATATAAAGTGCTGCATTAGACCATGCCCAATCCGGGTGACTAAGAGCCTGGAAAACCGAGGTGGGAGTTTGAGCTCATCAAACCATGTGAGGGGCTTGTATTTCGCTACTAGGAAGATAAGGTGTGATTATCATCAACCATGTGAGGGGTTTGTAACAAACCACCAGGGTGATAGGGTGAGATCATTATCACCGACCAAGGGGTTTATACTTTGGAAATCTTGCTTGGTCTATTCTACACATATGATATCCTACATGAGTGTGAGTTATTTACACATGTTTTACTTTAGCAATTAATCATACGTGTCATATTGTTATATTATGCCTATTGCCTATTGTTATACATTTTGATTATGATGCCTATCTCTTATTGTATTACATCCTACATACTTAGTACAATCAAATGTACAAACACATACTCTTGCTTACATGGTATCACCATGCAGGAACCAAAATCCAAGTTGATCATCCTCCTCCTCCACGTGGCTAGTTGGTTGTATTCAAGCTAGTTGGTGAGTCATCCACTTCGGGGACCTTATTCTATGTTTCTCTAATTAATTATTGAGACGTTCTGATTTATGTTCTATTTTGACTATGAGAGTGAGCCCGGTTGCTTTGTCTTATCCCCCACTCTTATCTATATAGTAGATGTGTTGTTGGACATGCTATGAATCTATGATATGAGTCTTGGCTATTTGTCTCTTGATGTTGTTGTTGTTATACAAGCTTTCCCTTAGTCCTATTTACCCTAGCTTATATTTCATATGTCATTTTACATTGATTCCGTGACCAAGAATGTGTAATGATACTCAATGAGGCTTATTTGCGGTTCCTTCAGGTTCCCCGTTCACCGATCACATCTAGGCCCTAGGCTTGGGTAGTAACACAATCCCACAGGGAACACGTACACTCATGAGAATTCACCAATATGCAATCCGAGTAATTAACCAAGTGAATTCGCCAAACGGGCGGGGGGATTACAATTATCATTGAGAAAATAAACTAAACTATCTATCACGAGAGAAAAATCAATAATATAGAGCAAATATAGTATTGTGTTCCCTATGATTCCCCAAATCAGTATCACCAGATAACCTAATTTTTTTCTAGTGTATAGCATGCAGGACAGTAATTTAAATTCACCAAGCCCTTTGGTCAAAGATGAGAGGCAAATTTCACTATGCAACTTGGCCCATCTCCATAGTTTGCATTACTAACCATTGCCTATTAGTCCTAGTGGAACATTCTCTTGGCTCAATTTGGTTGATTAGACGGGAACAGATCAATCGAATCTTGTTAATTAATATCTTTTCCTATTCATTACTACCATGATCCAATCGGTAACACTAGGAGAGTTCCAATGTTGGTCACCACTACAAAACATGATAAACGAAGAGAGTTAATTAATACATGTATATAGACATTCCAAGAATTGTGAATTATCCAATTTTACTTTGTTAGTTCTTCATGTATCTCACGACCCTAGTTGTGGACTTAACTACTCATGCTATGTGTAGGTGAAGAGATTACATATTGAAAAGACATAATTAAACACTTACACAATTGAATTAGGATCACGCAAGTCCAAAGTCATTGAAAATTACAAGATGATCAAATTACACCACAAGTGTTCTAAAAGACTCTCTCACAATTCTCTCTAAGAATATTGATTTCTCTAGACACATATCCTAAAACTACTAAAAACTGATGCAAACCATTGAAAACTTCTAACAAATAACCTAAAAAATCTATTTATAATAATTAAGAGCAAGTCCTAAACAAATTAGGAAAACTGTTCGGCACGCCATATGAAAGGTGCTTTACGACCCATATTGTCTTCTGTAGCTCATAATCAAGGTCTTGTAATTAGCTGCTGGAATTTTGGATTTCACTTCTATAACACCCCTTTATGACTTGTAAAGTAGTTTATAACCCATAAAGGGTGTTTTGTCTGATAACTTTCCTGCAAGTCAACTTCTCTGATCCTCTGGGAACGAAGGTATTCTATGACTCGTAAACTGCTCCATTACTTATATGCATATTTGTAGACTTCAACTTCAGTAAATAGTCCCTCTCCTAAAATCCTCAAGAAACCTATCTACGACAGATAGAATGATCTACGACCAATAGCAGGACTCGTACAATAGCAACAACCAGCAGCTTCGGCAATTTTCCCCAAATCATGGCCAACTTGTAATTCTACAAATCCAAACATAAAAACACATAAAACCCACAAATATTGCATTAAGACCACACAAAATCCTATGTTTTAAGTATCAAAAGAATTGTATGTAATAAGCTTTTGATACTCAGCAACCCCCGTTAAAAAATAATCATAAAAATCCAAATATTTATTTATCCAGCCATAGGGTAGATCAGTAACCACTTTTGGCAACACATCACAACCCTATACAACTCTAATCCACTCCACCCTCCCTTATTCTCAAATATTCTAAGTCCTAAACCCATCCCAAATACTCACAAATTATTCAACGCCTGAAACAGAAGAGAGCAAGCTAGGGTTTCAGGTTTCTCTTCGTTCCTCCACACGATTTTCATCTCCAATAACACCAAGGTATGTGGGTTTTAATTTGTGGAGACCATTCTTCTACAGATCTAAACTATTTCTCTTCCTTATCTATTTTTAAGTTATGAAATTTTCGGATGATTTATGAAGTCTTTCATATGACGATTTTATGAAGTAATTTGTGGTATTTTTCTTTTGTACATTATATTGCATGGAAATGCCATGTGAAATGGATGTATTTTTATAAGGGTTTGATGATACTCTATTCAAGTCATATTATTCTTTTGTTGCATTATTTTTAATAATGCTCAAGTGATCATATTTTACTCCTCTCCAGTCATGTACTCTTAAAGTGCATGGTTTAAAGATTTATGTGCATGTACTCACCATGATTTTATTAAGAATACATGTCAAGAGTCTTATATGATGAATACCTTATGGAAAAATATGTATGTTATGCATGTTGAGATTGTTATGAGGGCCGGTGAGTATTTTATGTGCTCATGAGCATGATATGAATGTAAAGAATGACGTATAGACCTATCAATGATATTACAAGCTTTGTCGTAATGAGCTACTCCGAGAATTAAATTATGATGTTTTGAGACAATGAGTAATATGAGTATAACTATGTTTTAAGTATTTTATGGTATTGTGACCTAGCACCGAGAGGACCTTGGTGGTCTCCCATTATCCCTAAACTACGTGCCATTAAAGGTCCATGCTATTGATTTCTTATATTTGCTTGTATCGACCAAAACGACAATGTTGTAAGGTAAAGATGATTGATGACACCTACCGAAAAGGACATATTGTAAGGTAAAGGATATATGGCACTTCCCAAAAAGGCTATGTCGTAAGGTGAGTGTTTAGTTTACATTGGAGAAGTAGACCACTCCTTGTTCAGTGTGGAGTGAACATCGAATTTCCAAGTAGTAGCTCGCTTGGTATTACATTTTTGTTATACTGCCTTCCTACTATGCTTATGTTGTCATGCCATTTGATGATTCTTCATACATATTCAACTAAGAATTTGCCATTCTTGACAGATTGAGCTTATATTCATTGTTTAGGATTATGCATGTTGTTTAGTTATGACTTATTTTCTTTGTTACATTGCACCCCACATACTAAGTACATTCCAAGTACTGATGTATACTTTTTCCCTATACAATATGACCTTGTAGGGACCAGAGCTCCTATTCATCCATCCTTCTCCATGTGGCTGTATGGTTCGACTAAAGATTTCTTATAGTGAGTCCTTCATTTCAAGGACAATAGCCATTTATTTTATGCTTGTTAAGACTTGTCCATTTATGAATATTTAAATTTTGAGGGTGAGCCCAGAATATGTCTTAACTCCTGTTCCATTCGAATTAGAGATGTTGTTGGATATGGATTCTATGTTATTAGCTCTACTCCTTTTATGTCTTTGTATTATTGAAGACTTCCCTTTGTCCCTTATTCCCTCTTATGTGTTGAATGTTTGTTGTACTATTGAGGTGCAAGTCCTAAGTCCCTATTTTCCCCATAGCGTATGTCATACTTACCCGCCCCTTAGACTTTATTTGCTATGTGATCAATGCTAATCCTCCTCCCAACAACTTCCCTATAGTGTGAGTCCAAAGTCTAGTATCCCTTAGTAATATGCTAGTTGCTTAATATTTTCTTCAGCAAACAAAGGATGTTCCATGAATGCATAAGAGACTTGTTTAGGGATCCCTTCAGGTTCCCCATTCTCCGTGTTATGCCTAGCCCCTAGGCTTGGGTCATAAAAGAACTATATTCTCTTCTTAACTTTAGGAATAAACCAATGTGTCATCAATAAAAACTGCCACCAACATGTCTAAGTATGGATTGGAAACATAATTCATCAAGCACATAAAGATAGCGGGAGTGTTCAACCCAAAAACATAACCATATACTCAAAATGACGATACCTTGTCCAAAATGTCATCTAATGAATATCACACTTCTTTTCATTCAATTGGTAATGGTGGATCCAGAGATCAATTTTGGAGAAGTAACTTGCTCCTTGGAGTTGATTGAAATAAATCATCAATTATCTAAATAGGATATATGTTGTTTATGGTTAGATTATCCAATTTTCAGTAGACTATACATTGTTGAAGTAACCGATCATTCTTTATATTAAATAAAATAGAAGTACCCCATAGTGACATGTTTGGCCTTATAAAATTGTTATGCAACAAATCTTTCAATTGTTTCTTCAACTCCTTAAGTTCCACTAGGGATATACAATAAGAAGAAATCAAGATGAGTTAAGTATTAGGAACAAGATCTATATTAAAGTCAACTTTTCTTTCGAGAGGTACGTCGGCTAAATCATTGGGAAACACATCAAGAACATTATTTACAAAGGGGACCGACTCAAGTGTAGGGGCTTTAAACTTTTATCCCTAAACAATACTACATGATGGATACACCCCTTAGAGATTATATTCTTACATTTTAGACATGAGACAAATTGACCCTTAAAGATCGAAGTACTACCCTTTTATTCAAGTACCAATCCATATGGAAATTGAATTTTGACCCAATAAAATCTACATTCAATAAATTCATAAGAAGCATGAAGCGAATCCATGCCAAGAATGATGTAAAAATTAGGCATGCCAAGCTCAATAAGATTCACTGGGATCAATTTGTGCAAGACCAGCATGGAATAATTTCTATAGACTCTCTTAGCTAAAACTAAATCATCAACGAGGGTATAAACCCAAAAGGGTTCTAGGAAGGTTTCAGGACATATATCAAAACTTAGAGTATGATAGGAAGTAACTAAAGATAAATTGACACCTAGATCAAGTATACCATATGAATCAAAGTTTAAGACCTATAACATACATATAACCACTTCAGGTGACTCCTCAACATTTTGCCTTGCTTGCAGAGCATAGAACCTAGTGTGGTGTCATCTATCATCATTTTATATGAAAGAACCTTGTTGAACTTATGGAGTTAAAGTAGCTTGGCCTTGAGAGCTACTACCACCTCCTATAATGCTTAACATGGTAACTAAGCTTCCCAAACCTAAAATATACATCATACCCAACTAAACACACTTCCTTGTGAGTTTTCCCACACTTTTTGCTAGTGGAAGTGGCTTAAGCACTCGACCTTCTTCCTTCAGACTTAAGGTTTTGACCCTCATATTCGTTGAACCTTGTAGTTGGAATATTGGATAACCTTTACCGAATTAACATTATCTACCATGAAATTTGCCATTCCCACCATTATTGGACCTTTGGTGGGAAAAGCTACCACCATCATTGCCTCGAAAGTTGTGAATTCAAAATTACAAAAGGAAATGCTATAAAAGTTATCTAGTGCAGGCTCCACGAGATGTATTTATGGAACATAGCTGATTCTATGGACTGTAGATCGTGATTTTAGAAGTCACCTAGAAGTGGGGAAAGATTTGGAGAAATAAGACAGAGGTTACAAGCAAATGTTATAGCTTGTACATAGATCTGCGAGTCAAAGAAGGTCAACAATAATTTATATTTAGAGAGTTTGGAAATTATACTTGAGGTAGGACTAAAGGGAGTTAATGGGTCATAGATTCATCTATGCTCCAGAGATGGCAATTCCTAATTGAGATTCAAAAACTTAGAATTGAAGCCCGACTTCAAGAACTAAATTTATGGTCTATGAAAGTATCTACAGACTGGATTTCTCTCATTGATCCTTTCCAATAGCTACTTCTCAAGGGTAATTCAGTTTTTGCTCATTTTTATAACTTTCATACTATGTTATTTTGGATCTTTTAAATGGATTTAGGGATTCGTATCAGTCTAATCACTCATTTCCTCAACTCCCAATTCACACCAGCTGACTTGGTGCTACTCTTAAATTTTATAATAAAGTTATTAGTCCAAAAAGCTCAAATCTAGATGGTTAGGACCCTTTCGAGTAGTACGTGCCTTCGATCATAGGGCCATTGAATTGGAGAGACAAAATGAAGGTACTTTCGAAGTAAATGGCCAAACAGTCAAGACATATCTTTGAAATGTGGAAGAGATCAAGATGGTTGAAGAAAGGGATATGGAAGAAGTCTGAGTCATCGTGATATCTATATTATGTTGCGACAGCAAATCAAGTGCTTTTTCGGAGAAAACCCAAAGTGGGTCGGCTCCTAAGCACCGGGGTATGTTTGTGACCCCATACATTTTATTATTGATTGATTTTTTACATTGGATATGATGTACATCTTTTTCGATGGGGTGTGGGAAGTTATCGGCCTTAGTGAAGTTTGAGTAGCTTATGGTCCTTAACAACCCCAAATTTTGACCCTAAGGTTTTCTTGGTTGTGGTCCTTTTGCTCGTGGATATTTAATTTCTGTTGAACCGACACGTTTAAGATGTTCAAAAAATATTTGTGGCATATAGTACTAAAACTCATGGTATATAGCATGTGATTATGTATTGTTTTGAAAAATGGTACTCACTAGAATTTTTTGATTGGTAGTTAGATGGAAGCCATGCTTGTTTAGGTGTTTGGCAATATCTATTCAGATAAGTGAGGGTAATTTGACATATGAAACATGATTTGTGAATTTCTTTTGATAATGTGTGCAATGTCATGTGAGTGTGAGCTTATTTTGCCAAATTCATGTATTTTGTGCTAATTCAGAACTTCCCCTATTTTTCTAAGCTAGATTGTAGATTAAATGGATTAGGAAGGGATCTTAGTCCTTTAATCTTTAATTAGTCCACTTTAGACTAAAATGACAAACCAAATGAAGTTTTATCCCTTACTCCAAATATTTGAGCCTTATATGTACTAATTCTTTCTTGAACACCTAATTAGCCTAACCATGTCTAGTTAAATGCCTTTAAATTGGCCCTTGTCATTCCTTGAGCATTGGGAAACTTAACTGAGGAAAAAAGCCTATGTTGAGGGTGGCTACTAAAAGTGGCCCTGGTTCGGGGAATAGATATTATGTAGTTGACTACATGGTAAAAGCATAAGCTAAGGGTAGCTGGTGTAAAGGAGAAGCACATAAATAAGGAGGTCAATTAGGAATAGGGAGAAAAAGAAGAAAAAGCATGTACTAGGTGTAAGAAAAATGAAAGATGCCTTAGATTGAGCCAATAAGCAAAATAATGTGTAAAATAAGGCAAAAGCTGAAAAATAAGAACACATTCAGAATAGCTTGAATAAGGAAAAAGGGAGAATAAGGTGAAAATGACAAAGTTTGTGAGGCAAAAGTGTGGGGAAGCGCAGTTTCAAAAAGGGCCATTAGTCACCATTTTTACAAATTATCATACCAAATCCCCTAAGCTCACGTTACAAGCCTAGAAAATCCTAAAGTGATCCTAGTCTAGCTATTTAAAGGTGTAATCATGAGTATAGGGGTAAGCCTAAGGTGTTATCCATCATGCATGAATATCTTTTGTGAGGGTGAGTGTTTTTGCACAGTCCCAAAGCTATAATTGAAATCGTCAACAAGTGTCAAAATGGTACCTCTTTCTGTGAGGGCACCTGCATTGCATTGTTAGCATATGTCTTGTTCAGTAATTATAGATGGTTGGTATTCTCTAGGTTGTCATAGATGTGTTGTCACATGCACCTGTGTCCTTTGGTTTGCTAAATAGCTATTTCATCTTGTTCTACATAGTTGGTGTGGGTACCAGAGTTTGAATTGTATGTGATGTATGCCATTGAGTTGAGGTATATGTGTTACGTTATTGTATATATACATTGAGACATTGCTTGAGGACATGCGATAATATTAAGTTGACGGTGTTGATGTGTTGTGAAAGAACATCACTTTTGTATTCCCAATGCGACATTTATGGTTTGTATATGTCTTTATGTTTGGTTTTGTAGCAGATTGGCATGACTTTGGGAAAAGTTGAAGAGCTTTCTTGTTGTTAGCGATTTACTAGACCTTCTAAGAGTCGTAGAGTAGTATACAAGTCACAGGGTAGTTTTTTAACAAACTCCAGTGAAAGGGTGAGATTTGAAATTCAAGTCCACGAGACCTCTATACGAGTCGTAGAGAATTTTATGAGTCGTATAGATAGGTTTCGTGAAGATTTCCAACGAGGAATGATTTGAAGTAGTTGAAGCATATGAGTCAGGAGTATTAGTCATAAATTAGTTTATGAGTCGTGAAGATGGTTCATAGAAGAGATGTCCAAGATCTCAAGATCTGAATATGAGACCCCGATTACGACTCATAGAAGACACTATGAGACATAAATACCTTTCATAGAGTCCGCCGACAAGTTTTTCTATTCTTTAGTACTTAATTGTAATTACTGTAAATAGTATTTTTAGGTTATTTTTCAATACAGTACAGTAGAGAATGTCATTAGGGAGTACTTTAGTGTTTTGTACTTGGAGACCTCAATACTTGTAAGGGAATACACTTGTGAATTAATTTGATCTTCAATCTTGTGATTCTCAATAAATTTTAGATTTGATTGATTCTCAATTCAATTGAGTAAATGTTTAGTTATGTTTTCTCAATTCATAATTTCTTCATTTACCCATAGCATGAGTAGCTAAATTTATAACTAGGGTTGTGGGAACCATGAATATCTAAAAAAGTAGACCCGGATATTTTGCAATTCTTTGATTAGGACATGCATGTATTGATTAATTCTCTTCGTTTTGCATGTTTCCTAATGGTGGACAACATTAGAACCTGCCTAGTGTTACTTTCCTGATCAAGGTAGTAATGAATAGGAAAAGAGAATGATTAACAGGATTTGATGATGTATTCTCGTCTAATCGATCGAACTAGGACAAAGAGAGGTTGACTTGGACATATAGGTAGTAGTTAGTATTGCACGTTATGGAGATTGGCCAAGTCACATAGCGAAATTCACCTCTCACCTGGACCAATTGGTTCGGTGAACTTAAATTACTGTCCTGCATGCTAAACACTAGATATGAATTGGCTTATCTGGGAATACTAAGTTGGGGAATCATTGGGAACACAATACCCTAGTTTCTTTCCATTATTGATTATCTCTTGTGATAGTTAGTTTAGTTTATTTTCACGTTGAACATTGAATCCCCCTTCGGGGAATTGAGTTGGTTAATTACTTGTACTATTTATTGATGAATTTCCTTTAAGTCTATGTATTCCCTTGATTTTTACCATAACCTTGGTTAGGTTTTACATCATGATAATTACTGCTCTATCTTCTAAATGGAGGTATAACTTGGGTGACATCAAAGTATCCAACTTGATCAGTGAAAAATTTCACACCGCCGTCCTCATAGGAATATGGACTTGTCTCAAATCATAACTTACGTTGAGCAACTCAATGGGGAGAAGCTTAGGAAAAGGAGTGGTAAATCCAAGAGGGCTCATTATGATGGTGGGTTTCAAGGTTCCAAAGGTGGCCGATTCTAGCAAGGCTACTAATTCAAAGGTCTAGGGTCCTCTAATGGTCAAGGCCAAAGTTTTGCTACTGATAGGGTGCCAAACCCTAGAGCTCAGAGTGCCAATGGTGGGATGACTCTTCCAAGATTCTCAAAATGTGGAAGGAATCATAGAGGTACATGTTTTAAGAACATGGGTGCTTGCTTCGAGTGTGGCAAGATGAGCCGCAAGATTTCAGATTGTCCCAACAAGGGTAGAGAAAGTCATCCATAAGGACAAGGTGCTCGTGGTGACCAAACACGTCACAGTCGCTTTTATGCTCTCCAAGGAAGGCAAGGGGTGGATGAGACACCCAGTGTTGTTACCAGTATGTTCAAGATCTACAATCTTTATGTATGTGGTTTATTGGATCTAGGTGCCACTTCTATTTCATTATTCCTTTTTTCGCTAATTGATTACATATGTGTCTCGAGTTGCTATGTGACCCCCTTGAAGTGTCTACCCCCATTGGTGAGTTTATTGTTCCTAAAAGAGTCTATAGGGGTTTTCCTGTGTCCATATTACGTAGCGTTTTGCCTTTGATTTTGATGAGCTCGACATGACAGATTTTGACATTATTTTTGGGATGTTTTTGTTACATGCATATCATGCCTCTATCTATTGTAGGACCCATAAGTTTAGGTTCTAATTTCTTGAGGATCCCATCCTTGAGTGGTAGGTCATAATTTGGTGGTTAAGGATAGGCTCATCTATTGTCTTAAAGTTCAGTAGTTGATTTCTAAGGGTTTCATACACCATCGTATAAGGGTTAGAGATGTTGAGTCGAAAGCCCCCCCTATTTAGTCGGTCTGGTGGTTAAAGAGTTTCTTGATGTCTTTTCCAATGAACTTCCTAGTGTCCATCCTAAAAGAGAGATAGATTTTGTTATAGTCCTCCTCCCCAATACACAACCCATTTCCATTCCCCCATACCGCATAGCCCGTGGGTAGTTGAAGGATCAATTGAAGTACCTATTAGAGAAGGGTTCTACTAGGCCTTACCTTGGGGTGCGCCATAGTTGTTTGTAAAGAAGAAAGATGGTTCACTTAGAATGTGCATTGATTATCGGCAATTCAATAAGGTCATCATGAAGAACAATTACCCTTTGCTAAGAATAGATGACCTATTTGATCAACTACAAGGATCTAGTTACTTCTCAAAGATTGACCTATGGTCAAGGTACCAACAATTCATGGTAAGGGAGTGTGATATTCCAAAAATGACCTTCTCCACAAGATATGGGCGTTTTGAGTTTTTGGTGTCCTTTTGGTATAACTAATGCTCTTGTAATATTTATAGATCTTATGAATAGGGTTTTTAAACCCTACCTCGATGTATTTGAGGTGGTATTCATTAACAATATCTTGATTTATTCTGGGAGTGAAGAAGAACATGTGAAACATTTGAGGGTAGTGTTGCAAACGTTGAGGGAAGAAAGGTTGCTTGCCAAAGTTGACAAATGTGAGTTTTTATTGAAGGAAGTCACATTCTTAGGTCATGTGGTATCGAATGAAGGGATCAAACTAGACTCAAAAAGGACAAAATAGTTAAGGAATTGGCATAGGTTGTTGACTCCAATGGATATTAGGTGTTTCTTGGGCTTGGTGGGGTACTAGTAGAGGTTTATTGAGAGTTTATCTTCCAATGCCTCTCTTTTCGACAAGTTGACGCAAAAAAAGACCAAATTTGTATGTATTGATGAATGTGAATGAAGTTTCCAAACTTGAAAGGTAAGTTGACATTTTCTCCTATTTTGGCCCTACTGGAAGGGTTAGAATGATTTGTGGTGTAATGTGATGCTTCTAGAGTTGGCTTGGGGTATGTATTGATGCAAAGTGGAAAAGTCATTGCCTATGATTCTAGGTGAATAAAGGTCCATAAGCATAAGTACCCCATGCATGATATTGAATTAGTGGTCGTGGATTCGTCTTAAAGATATGGCGTCATTATTTATAAGGGGTTCATGTAGACAAGTCACCAACAATAGGAGTCTCCAATATGTGTTCACCCAAAGGGATCTAAACTAAAGAAAAGGGGATGGTTGGAACTCCTTAAGGATTCTGATATGGGTGTGCATTACCATTCGGGCAAGGCTAATGTTGTGGTCGATGCTCTAAGTAGAGTTTCCATCGAGCGTACAACTCATATAGATAATAGAAAGAAGAAATTGGGAAGAAAGGTTCATCAGTTGGATGAGGATGAAAATGGCGATGTATTGGTTGCAGATGGTGCTAAGTCTTCCTTTGTGGAAAAGATAAAATCCAAACAATACCTTGATGTAACACCGCACATCTTACAATACTAGTATTATCCAAATGAAACATGATATGACTTTTCAAATTAGCGCAAATTTTTAAAAGTGCTTGAATCTCCAATTAAAGGGTGATATGTACGTCTAATACTGAAGAAGGTCAAGCGTAAATACGTTTTAAGTCAGAGTGAGAAGATCACGAACTTAAATAAGGTAAATAAGTGAGGTGCTTGTAGGACTTAGTAAGCTATCAGGTGAGTCACCTGCTTGCTTAGCTTAAATTTGCTAGCTACACGGAGACGAGGCCCGACGTCAAATTTGTCCAATTCTGATTATGAATAAAGTCGGTGTTAAGGGTGTAATTTTAGCCCATATTTTTACCATTATAAATGGACAATACATACAGCCAAAGATGAATAATAAAAGGGCCCAAGTACATCACAATCCACTTGGCCAAGTGGTCCCCAAACTAAGTGAAGAGGAATTAGGAAAGTGGGCAGCCAAGGCCCATCAACTTTAAGACCAATTTAGGCCCATCACCAGTTTCTTAATATGTACTAATATGTGGTCAAACGTTCAAGAGAAAGTCGGCTAAAGAGACCCTTTAAAAGGGCTCAAAAACAGCCCCTTAAGTCATTTCACTTGAAACAATTTTTCAGCTTTCCTAAAGAGTCTTGTTTTCTCTTTACTTCACTTCACAAGGCAGCCAATACAACCTCTAGGGTACTTGAAGGAAACCTTAATCTTGAAGGATAAGGTAAGTGAAAATATCCATGTATTTGTTATAATTATCCCATGACAAACAAGAAATATGTGCTAGTTATGCTTGCTGAAATTGTTGGACAGCATGTGCTCCAAAAGTTCTTGTACATTTTTCTTGTTTATTTGGAAGCTTTTCTATTTTTGGTTCGATTGATTATGAAGGTATGCTAATGTTCTTAATGAGTATTTTTTCTATAATAAAGGTTGTTGTATCATTTTTATAGTCCGTGAAAGTGAGTTCTTATAGGATATCGCAATTGTGTTATTAGTATGAACTTGTGGGCTGATAGATGGAAGGCTATTGCCTTACATCCTTCACTGATGCTTTGGTACTATTCTAAGACCATTTAAAGATATTTTTATGTATAGATATGTTTAGGACAATTTGGGTAAAGTTGAAACAGGTTCGGGATTGTCGACGTCGAGATGTAGTAAGGGATGTAACGTTATGCCGCCTGTTATATGTTGTGTAAAATTGTTATGTATTGTTCTTTGTGGGCTGTTGTAATACTATTATGGCACTAAGATTGGTTGCACATGATATTTATATGAGCATGTGTATTAGAAAATATGATTAGAGGCGAAAAGGTTGAAAGAATATGCTCGGGTTTACAATTATGCGCTTGTTGCCCGTATGTTATTTTTTTATGAGATTGGGCTACCAAGGTGTATCTATTAGCTGCTAATGCTAGTTTTATCACCTTTTATATTATATATAAATATTAGGTGTAAGGTAAGGTTATCTCAAGGTAATAGCGAGTTCGTACAATGAGATATGTAAGGCTACTCAATTTCGTATTACTTGGCAGGAAATCTGGATTCTTCCTTGGCACATAAAGGCACTTACCAACTCCAACATAACTATTAACTATGTCTCCACTCTTTCACATGTTCATATGTTCCCATACATAGTCACCTTCAAATCTGCATTTGAGTTGTTACTTCATATACAGTATTTCCCGCCTTACATATTCAGTACATTATCTCGTACTAACGTCCCTTAACAGGGACCTCCATTTCATGCTGCAGGTACAGGTGCTAGTAGATCTCCCCAGTAGGAGTACAGGCTATCCAGTTGTTATTACCAGGCTCCAGGTTGCTTCGGAGCTTTGTGAATCTAGAGATTATAACTTTTTTGTATTATATAGTTAGCTGAGGCGAGGCCTGTCCTGACCCTTATTAGATACTTTTTCTTATCTAGAAGCTTTGTAGACTATGTGAATCAAAGTGTGGTCATGTATCGTACTCTAGACACCATGGTCCCAATGGACTAGTCATAGGCATTTGCTTTTTGCTTGTTATTACTATTTACTTTCTTAAAGGCATTTTAAATGTAGAAATCCCTTATAATATGTATAGAAAGCGCATAGACATAGTTTGGTTCTCCTGGACCTTATTGGCAAGGAGTGTCAGTCCACCTTGATGGGATTTTGGGCGTGACACTTGATCCCCCTTTGGTGCAATTAATGCCATTAGTGAAGGATGGCATGGCGAATATTTTCACCCAAGAGGGAGATGATTTCCTCATGTACCAAAGTAGGTTATTTATGCCCGATATTGATGGCTTGACAGGCTTAATCTTGAATGACGCTCATAATTCATCTTACTCCATTCTCTTAGGTTATACCAAAATGTATAGAGATTTGAACAAACGGTATTGGAGGGGTGGTATGAAGAATGACATTGCAAAGTTCATATCCTGTTGGCATAGTTGCCAACAAGGTTAAGCCAAAAATCAAAGGTTGGGTGACTTGGCCCATGATATAGAGATTCCTACTTGGAAATAGGAAGAAATCAACAAGGATTTCATGATCGATTTACCAAAGACTAGGAGGAATTTTGATTCTATTTGGATTATTGTTGACAGAATGACAAAGTTTACCCACTTTCTACCAGGTAAGACGACTTTTGGAGCCCAAGACTATGCCAAGTTGTACATTGATGAGTTGGTTAGGTTGCGCTGGGTCCCATTGGCTATTATCTTGGATCATAGTGCTCAATTTACTTTTACTTTTGGAGGTCCTTTCAAATATACCTTTTCACTAAGATCAAGCTTAGCACGACATTTCACCCATAAATGGATTGTCAAGCCGAAAGAACCATTCAAACTCATGAAGATATTCTTAGGGCTTATGCCTTGTAATTTAAGGGTAGTAAAGATGAACATCTTCTACTTAAAAGTTTTTTTTATAACAATAGATATCACTCTAGTATCAGAATGGCTCCTTTTGGACCTCTGTATTGTAACGAACCCAAAAAGTGCCCGAAAATGTGCCTCGGAGGTGCCCAGAATTGTAACATCCATATATCTCAAAATTTGTGCGTTATATCAGAAATTCGACTTCATATTCTTGTTCAAGGGAAAAAATTGAGTGTTGAAAAAATCTAACCAAAATTATAGAGCAATTGTAGCAAAATCAAAAGTTTCAAAGTGAGCCCAAAACAGTGTTCAGGCGCGTGCCCCATGCACTGCGCCCAATGCCTTATTTTGGTCATTTTTTAGTGTGGTCCAAGATTTTAATTTCTTGGTCCTAAGCCTTTCTACACGAGAAAATACCTATACATGGCCATATTTTTCCTTCATATCATAAAAGACATTCACCAATACTCACTCAAACAGTTAGTCTTATATTTCTCTCAAAATTCAAGTGCCAAACCCTCATCCGCATCTTAAGGTTATCCTTTAAACTTCAAGTCTCCATCTCCAATCTTCATCAAGTTCGTCTCCAAAGCTAAGGTCTATGGGTTTCTTTCACCTATGATGCCCAAACTTCCATTTCTTAAAAACTGCATGATTTAAAGTTGATATACTCATGGGTCTTATTTATTATGAAAATCACTACACACTATAATGGGGTTTATGAAATTTTGATTGTTTTGCCATATTTTAAGCTATGAAATATAGGTCATATTATGAGATTTGGTGAAGGGTTTTGATATATATTGCTTGAGGGTGTTACCAAGTATATATCGAAGGTTTTACATTTATTTTTCTAGCATGATTTCACTATTGAATTGCATTGTCTTACACTAGCACTTCACACTATCTATGTGTTTGATTAAATGTCCGGTTTAGAGTTCTTTACAAATTGAATGTCCTACGCATGTCTTATGAGTTGAATGATCATACAATGATAAAATGATGATAAACGATGGTGAATAATGATTAAATTATGATGAAATGGTTGTATGTATACGGTGATGAAGGGAATGTATATATGCGTGTTTAAATCATATAAATCTCATATGGTATTGCAAGAGAATTGTTGGGATCTCATGTTGTTATGTTCTTGGGAATTGCTGATGAGCTATTGGGTTCTCATGCTAAGGTTTATGCTCTTGTCAATTGTGAAGCCTACTAGAAAAGGGTAATGTACTAGGCTATATGCTTTACCCTCTAATGCAAGGCCAATTCGCACATATAGGGGTTATGAACTATGTTGGACACCTTACCCGTACGAATCAATGCTACTCATTTACTCACATCCACATGTAGGGGTTATGAACTATGTTGTACTCCTTACCCTGGTGTATAGTTTGAGGTTATGCAATATATACACATGTAGGGGTTATAACTTATACTATCTTTACCCTCATGTGCTATTCACTTACTCATTTCTACATTAAGAGGGTTACAGACTATGATGTACTCCTTACCCTCATGTATGATTTGGGGTTATGCAATATACTCATATAAAGGGGTTATGAACTATGAGGTTCGACTTACCCTCATATGCATACATGTGAGGGTTATGACCTATGATACTTTCTACCCTCATGTTTTATTCATATCATTAGGGGTTATGAACTATGCTACCTTTTTACCCTCATGTACTACCCATTACCTACAAGAAGGGGTTATGACTCAAGCTATATCCCTCACCCTCTAGTATAAGGTATTTGGATGATCTAAGCATGTCATCTTATTGTGTGACAGAGTTATGCAAGTATGATTATTTTCAAACATGTTTTACAACAAGCGTTGCTCATGCATGCCATATATCCAGTATGTTATCTTTTGCTCATGATTATGCATTTTGATTATATTGCCTATCTCTTGTTGTATCACCTCCTCCATGCTTAGTTCTTTCCAATATACTAATGCATACTCTATGGCTGCATGACATCACCATGTAGGAACTAGAGCCCTGCTTGAGCATCTCTACCCACGTGGCTAGTACGGTTTCACTCAAGCTTGTTGGTGAGTCATCCATTCTGGGGACGTTGTTTATGATATCATGCTATGACAAAGATGTTATCAGAGCACTGGGTTGTTAGATCCTTGGAGCCCAAAACACTGCGTCAATTAGAGTCTTATTCATGATTGTGTTGTGCACCACAACTATGAGTAGGAGGCTATGAGACGTTTTAGAAGATGTCTCCCTTCTTAATGTTCTAAGTCATGCTATAGAGCTGAAGTATTTTTCCCCCCTAACAATTGTTCTTTGCCATGCTAGTTGATCATACTTAACACATGAGGAATTAGAGCATGCACTCCCGAGGGGCAATTGGCTAATGGAGAGCTTCGGGAGGCTCTCACTTTGCTTGCACAAGTTGTGTCCAACCAAGCTAATTAAGGGGCCCAATCCCCTCATGCTTCTACAATGGCTTCTTGGGTGACAGACTTCATGAGGATGAGTCTACCAGAGTTCTATGGGTCAAAGGTGAATGAATACCCATAAGAGTTTATTGATGAGACTTATAAGGTATTGGCCATCATGGGTGTTAGATTGGAAGATAAGGCAGAGTTCGCAGCCTACCAACTCAAAGGGGTAGCAGAAACATAGTACAATAAATGTAATAGGAGAAAGGAGTCAATAATGTGGTTCTATGGAAAAAGTTCACAGCGGTCTTTCTTAATCTGTTCTTTCCTCTTGAGCTTAGGGAAGCCAAATTGGTAGAATTCATGAATTTGAGACAAGGGTCAATGAGTGTGAGGGAGTATGCCCTCAAGTTCAACCAACTTTCTATGTATGCTTCTCACTTGGTTTCCAACCCAATGGCTAGAATGAACGAGTTTGTGATGGGTGTCTCCAACTTGGTGAAAGAAGAATGTCGATCAGCTATGTTGATTAATGATACGGATTTGTCCCGCCTTATGATTTATGTCGAACAACTTGAGGGTGAAAAGCATAGGAAGAAGAGGAGTGGAGAGTCCAAGAGGGCTCGATTTGAGGATGACTGATTCCAACAAGGTATCGAGTTTCAAGGCCAAGGGTCTTCTAGTGCTCCAAACAAGAGGCTTGCTATCAAAGGATTGGATAGACCAACGTTCCAAGGTGGCAATGGTGGAATAAGTTTTCCAAAATTCCCAAGATATGAAAAACATCATCATGGAAAATGCTTAAAGAATTCAAAAGCGTGTTACGGGTGTGGGAAAGATGATCACAAGCTTACTGATTGCCCTTATGTCTTGAACAAGGGCAAGGAGGGCTATCCTCAAGGTCAATGTATTCATGTGAATCAAGTGTCCCAAGGTAGGTATATTGGTCAAGGAGCTGCTCCAAGATGTAATCGCTTCTATTCTCTTCAAAGGATGCCAGGGTTTGATGAGGCGCCCGATGTTGCTACCAGTATGAGGAAGTTTATTTTTTGTTGTTAGTGGGCTTCATGTGTGTTCAGGATGGTTATGTGGAATTTTTTGTATATCCCATTAATGAGTCAATTATTACTAGAAAGGTTTATGGAAATTGTTCCATGGTCATGTTGCATGTAGGTCTTGACCTATGTGTTTGTTGGATTAGATATGGTGGATTTCGAGGATTATACTTGGGATGGGTTAATTGCATGCATGTAGTGTCTCCATGAATGCTAGGTCTCGTAGAGTTATATTTCAATTTCGTAATAACCCTTGTTGGAGTGGTATTGAACGGATGAATCCATTTGTTTTTTTAGGGTACAGTTGGTCTCCAAGGGATTGCATTTATCATCTTGTAAAGAGTTAGTAGTGTTGAGCCTAAGTTATTTCTATTGGGTTGTTTTTGGTGACCAATGAGTTATTGAATGTCCTCTTCGATATGTTGAACTTGGGATGGTGTCTTTTGGTTGTATACATTGGTCATGTCTATAGTCCTCATGATTAGGGTCTTTAGTCCCTACCATGTTATGTTTTTGGTAATCCTTGGTGATGATGTTTTGATTGTTTTCGGAAGTGAGGAAGAGCTTGTGAATCGTTGAGGATGATGTTGTGAATTTTGAGGAGGTGAGGCTGCCTGTTAATTATGGAAAGTGGATACCTTTGGGTGACAAGAAGGTGGTGTTATAAGGGCTTTGATTGTTCTGAATCTTCTATAGTTGAAGGGGTTTAGTAATATAAGGCTTAGATTTTCGTCTTGATAGAGTTGGAGGACTTGGAGGGATGGTTGAGTGAGGGTTGTCTCCCAATGGGGAGATGGTGGTTCATGGTACCAAGAGGACTAGGTGTGGTTAAGGTTGACAAATAAGTTTTGGTCGTGAGTCCTTATAGAGTGTAGGGGAAGATTGGTAAGGTTGCATATGAATGGGAGTTGCCTATGGGTATGGTGATGTTTTGCCCCATTCTTCATGCTTCTAGGTTGAGGGGATGTGTTGCCGACTCTAGTGATATAGAAATCCTTTAGGTTGTGGACGTTGTGGTGGATAAGTTGACTTAGGAAGATGTCCCGATGGAGGCACTGGACAGAAGGGTGGAAGAAGTTGATTAATAAGGATGTGGTGTTCGTTAAGGCTCTTTGGAAGGTTCGTCTAGTCAAAAGTTTCTCTTGGGGAGCAGGCACAGAGAAACAACTTCCGTATATCTTTCATTTGTATTAAATCTTATGATGAAAAGTGAAGTACATTTATGAGTCCAAGACTTATGTTTCAGCCCATATGTCATTTGCATGCATCCATGTCTATGTTAGCAAGTTCATGACGACTTTTGACACTTATGTTGATGTTTTGAAAATGGTGTTTTAAATGTGTTGTTGCATTCTTGATGGGGAAGATTTGTTCAAGATTACACTTCTCATATACATTTCTTTGACATTCGGGGATGAATGTTCCCAAGGGGGAGACATTGTAACGATCCCAAAAGTGCCTCAAAATGTGCCTCGGAAGTGCACGAAATTGTAATTTTCATGTATCTCAAAATTTGTGCGTTATTGGAAATTTGACTTCATATACGTATTTAGGGGAAAAATTGAGTGCGAAATGGGTCTAACACGAATTTTTAACAAACCGTAGCAAAATTTGAATTTTTAAAGTAAGCCCAAAACAGTGTTCGGGCGCATCCCCCGCCTTATTTTGGTCATTTTTTTAGTGCAGTCCAAGACTTTTGTGTCCTAGGCCTAAGCCTTTCCACACTAGAGAATACCTATATTTAGCCATATTTTTCCTTCATATCATACAAGACATTCCCCAATACTTACTCAAACACTTAATCTTATTTTTCTCTCAAATTCAACTGCCAAACCACCAACCAGATCTTAAGGTTCTCCTTCAAACTTTAGGTCTCCAACTCCAATCTTCATTAAGTTCATCTCCAAAGCTAAGGTACGAGTTTCTTTCATGGGTTCCTTTCACCCATGATGTCCAAGCTCCGTTTCCTTAAAAATTACATGATTTAAAGTTAATTTACTCATAGGTCTTATTTATTAAGAAAATCACTGCCCACTATGATGGCGTTTATGAAATCTATTTTACTATATTTTGAGCCATGAAACTAAGGTCTATTTGACATCATGTAATCATGTATTTCCATGATTTGACAAATGGTATTGATGTATACTACTTGAGGGTGTTACCAAGTATCTATTGAAGGTTTTAAATTGAAATTTCTAGCATGATTTCACTATTGAATTGCATGGTCTTACACAAGCACTTCACACATTCTAAGTGTTTGATAAAATGTCCGATTTAGGGTTCTTTAGGAATTGAAGGTCCTATGCGTATTTTATGAGTTGAATAACTATATGATGATGAATGATGGTGAATGATGATGAAGTGATGATGAAATGGATGTATGTATATATGTGTGTTTACATCATGTAAAGCTCTTATGATATTGCAAGTGAATTCTTAGGCTCTCATGTTGTTATGTTCTTCGAAATTGTTGATGAGCTATTGTGTTCTCATGCTAAGGCTTATGCTCTTTTCAATTGTGAAGCCTACTGGAAAGGGCTTATATACTATGCTATAGGCTTTACCCTCTAGTGCAAGGCTAATTCCTACATGTAGAGGTTATGAACTATGTTGGACACTTTACCCTCATTTATGAATTAATGCTACTCATTAACTTACATCCACATGTAGGAGTTATGAACTAAGTTGTACTCCTTACCCTCGTGTATGGTTTAACGTTATGCAATATATAAAAACATAGAGGTTATGACTTATACTTCCTTTACCATCATGTGCTATTCACTTACTTATTTATACATGTAGAGGTTATGAACTATGATGTACTCCTTACACTCGTGTATGATTTGGGGTGATGCAATATACTCATATGAAGGGGTTGTGAACTATATGGTATGCCTCACCCTCATATGCACACATATAGGGGTTATGACCTATTCTACTTTCTACCTTCATGTGTTATTCATTGTCTCTTGCTTACTTGTAGATGTTATGAATTCTGCTATTTCTTTACCCTCATGCACTACCCATTACCTTCTAGAAGGGGTTATGAGTCATGCTATATCCCTCACCCTCTAGCATAAGGTATTTGGATGATCTAATTATGTCATCTTATTGTGTTAGCCAGTTGTGCAAGTATGACAATTTTCAAGCTTGATTTAGTACAAGCAATGTTCATGCACGCCATATTTCTATTATGGTATTTATTTCTCATGATAATGCATTTTTATTATATTTCCTATCTCTTGTTGCATCGCCTCCTACATACTTAGTACATTCCAACGTACTAATGCATAGTCTATGCTTGAATTATATCACCATGTAGGAACTGGACCCCCGCTTGAGCATCTCCACCCACTTGGCTAGTATGGTTTCACTCAAGCTTGTTGGAAAGTCCTCCATTGCAGGGATGTTGCTTATGATCTCATGCAATGTTCTAAAGTATATTTCCTTTATATATATATATTAACTATGAGGTTGATCCGGTTGCTTGTCTTGGCCCCCGCTCTTATCTATGTCGTATATGTGTTATTGGACATGCTATGTTCTATGTTGTGAGTCTTGACTCTTAGGATTCTTGATGTTTATTACATGGAAGTTTACCCTTAGTCCCATTCCCCCATGTTCATGCTTATAATTTATTGTCACTTTAATTGCTTCCGTGATCAAATATTTGTAATGATATGATATGAGACTTGTTTGTGGTTCCTTCGAGTTCCCTATTCATCGGTGACGTCTTGGCACTAGGTCCGAGGCATTATAAATATAGTAGACATTGTAGATCCCCAATTGGTGAGTTGGAGTAGGGGAGATAGGTTTGTCAGGTTCGGATTATACTACACAAGCATTAGGGAAGGTGACGATGATAAGGGAAAGAATTAAGATGGATCAAAGTCGGCAAAAGTCTTATGCCGACACTAGAAGTAGAGAATTTGAATTTAAAGTTGATGATTGGGTGTAATTGAAGGTTTTTCAAATGAAGGGTGTATCCCATTTTGGTAAGAAATGGAAGTTAAGCCCTTTGTATGTGGGGCATTACTACATCTTGAGATGTGTTTGTAAAGTGGAATACAAATTAGAGTTACCAATTGAGATGAGCATGATTCATCCGATCTTCCATGTCTCTATGTTGAGGAAGTATTTTGGAAACCCTAATTGTATTGTTCCTTTGGAGATGGTGAATGTAGACGAGAATTTGACTTATAAGAAAGTTCTAGTGGAAATCATTGATAGGCAAGTGAACAGGTTGAGAAATAAAGATGCAGCATCCGTCGAAGTCTATTAGAGGATCAAACAAGTGGAGAGTACTACTTGGGAAGCCAAAGCCGATATGAAGAAGGGATGCCACTATCTCTTCCATACTAATCAACCTTGAGGTACTATGATTTCCTCTACTTGAGAGCCTCCCCACTCTTTCATGTCATTTTCATGTCATTTGTGCATAATATTTGATTTTGAAGTTGGATTGTAAATGTTATTTGAAGACTTTTTTGAAACTTTTCGTGACGTATATGTTACATTTAGCATATTACGCATGTACTCTATTACGAAGAGCCTACATTTAGCACATTTTGGGATGAATTCTCTCATCGGGGAAATATTGTAAGGTCCTATATATTGGAAGGTGTAAAATGCCAACGAGATGGAATCTGGAAATTTTGATGTATAGGTGAGTTTTACATAAGGGTTTTCGAGCCTATAAGTGGCCGAACTTGGTAAAAATATTGATTTCTGAAGTTCAAAGTACGACATACCAGATGGTTTGAACCTTCTCGTATGGTTCGTAAGTCCAGTCATAGGTTGTGATTCAAAGATAGTTTCTGAGTATTCATAATGTTACCAATTGAGAGCCCACCTTCTACGACTCACAAACTTGACCATGGCCTATAATCAGGGTCTTGTAGTCCTGTCCGATGGATTTTTATAAGGGGAAATTTTGACCTTTCCTGTTATTATATGCCTATGCTATGTCTTTTTAATCCCCGAAAGACCCTTCTTCATCCTAATGTTGCCCAAGTTATAACTTATTTTTAGAGTATAAAGCAGTCGCAAACAAGATGTAAAACCTAACCAATGTGAGGGTCGATCCCACAGGGAATACGTGGACTCACGAGAATTCACCAATATACAATCAGAGTAACTAACCAACTAAATTCACCAAAGGGGAAGGGGTTTGTAATAATCAATGAGAAAATAAACTAAACTATTAGGAGAGAAAAATCAATAGTAGAGAGCAACTAGGGTATTGTGTTCCCTATGATACCCCAACTCAGTATCACCGGATAACCTTATTCTTCTCTGGTGTATAGTATGCAAGACGGTAATTTAAGTTCAGCAAGACCTTCGGTCAAAGGTGAGAGGCAAATTTCACTTTGGAACTTGCCCCATCTCCATAGAGTGCTTTACTAACCATTACCTATTAGTCCCAGTACAACCTCCTTTTGTCCTAGTTTAGTTGATTAGATGAGAACATACCAATCGAATCCTGTTAATTAATCTCTTTTCCTATTCATTACTATCTTTGTCCAGTCAGTAACACTAGGCGAATTCTAATATTGACCACCACTAGAAATCATAAAAAACAAAAATAGTTATTTAATATATGCATGTGCACCTTCTAAGAATTGTGAATCATCTAGTTTTACTTTGTTAGTTTTTCATGGTTCCCACAACACTAGTTGTTGACTTAGCTACTCGTGCTACGTGTAGATGAAGAGATTATGAACTTAGAAGACATAATTACACAATTGAATTAAGAACAAGCAAATCCAAAATCAATGAAAATCACAAGCTTTAAGATCAATTGAACTCAACATTCATTAGATGCTTTTTATGAATGTCAACTAAGTATCATACGTAAATTTTCCCGGTTGTTCAATCACTCTTTGACAAATGATCAGTATGAGTCAAACTCAATAGAATTTGATCAATCCTATTTTCTATCATTAAGGTGGAGAACTGAACCAAGAATTCTCTTTCATCATCATCAATCAAATCACTATTTTGAGAAATACAAGACATCTAAGTCATACTGAAAAGACCCCAAAAGTGCCCAAAATGTTCCTCGAAAATGTATGAAACCATAATTTCCATAAGTCTAAAAGTTCGTGCGTGATTTTGAAAAAAAAACTTCGTATTATTTATGAGGGGGTCAAATTGAGTGGGAAATGGGTCTGACCCTGATTTTAGAGCAATCATAAAGAATTTCGAAATTTCAAAGTTTAATGAAAACAGTGTCCAAGTGCGTTCCTTCTGCAACGCGCCTCAATGTAATTTTGTGTCCAGTTTTTGAGTTGGGTGAAAGACATTTAAGTCTTTGGCCTAAGTGTTCTCATATGTGAAAACACCTAGACATAGCATTATTTCACCCTCATATCACTCAAAACATTCCCTAATACTCGTTCAGACACTTAGCCAAATATTTCACTCCTAAATTCAAGTCTCATGGTCATCTAGATCTAAGGATTTCCTATCAAGCTTCAAGTCTCCATCTCCAATCTTCTTCAAGGATTCTCCAAAAGCTAATGTATGTGGGTTTCTTTCATGGGTTCCTTTCACCCATGATATCCAAACTTCCTTTTCCCCTAAATTACATGATTTGAAGTTGATTTACTCAAGGGTCATACTTATGATGAATTTCACTGCACACTCTGTAGGGGTTTATGAAATTGTGATTGTTTTAGCATGTTTTGATCTATGGATCTAAGATTTATTATGTGATTTGATGAAGGGTTTTGATGTATATTGCTTGAGTGTGTTACGAAGTATTGATTAATGGTTTTACATTAGATTTATTTTCATGTTTTAAGTCTTGAATTGCATGGTTTTACACTAAACCTTCACACACGCCAAGCGTTTAATAAAATGTCTGGTTCAGGATTCTTGAGTTGTTGAAAGTGTAATGCTTGGCATATAAGATATACGACTTTACGATGATGAAAGTATGTTGTATATGTGTTAAATTCATGATAAACTTCTATGGTGTTACACGTTGACCATAACCTTTTTGAGGGTTTGATACCTTGACAACTTTGATAGAGGGTGTTAAGTTTATTAATTTTGTTGAGGGATTGGATCCTTGACCGCTTTGATGGAGGGTGTTAAGTCCATTAACCTTGTTGAGAGGTTGATACCTTGACCACTATGATGGAGGGTGTTAAGTCCATTAACCTGGTTGATGGGATGATACCTTGACCACGATGATGGAGGGTGTTAAGTCCATTAACCTTGTTGAGGGGTTGATACCTTCACAACTTTGATGAAGGGTGTTAAGCCCATTAACCTTGTTTAGGGGTTGATACATTGACCACTATGATGGAAGGTGTTAAGTCCATTAACCTTATTGAGGGGTTGATACTTGACCACTACGATTGAGGGTCTTAAGTCCATTAACCTTTTTAAGGGGTTGATACTTTGACCACTTTAATGGAGGGTGTTAAAACAATTAACCTTGTTGAAGGGGTTATACCTTGACCACTTTGATGGAGGGTGTTAAGTCCATTAACCGTGCAACTGGCTATGTCACCTTCCTTAGGAAAAACATGGCCCTTTCCAACCCTAAGTGACCTAGACGGCTCATCCAAGGGAACATTGGCCGTCAAGCTACCCGTGTGAAAACACTGCATGGGAGGGCCTTATAAACATGATCATAACTCCTTCAGCTGACCTCCGAATGAGGTAAAACCAAGCGCGTTGCTCAGCTAACTCAAAGGGCTTTCTTTTGACATTTCGTGGGCCACCCAGTTACAAATGTGCCAAAGGTTATGCTAGTTTACAGTTGACCCTTGCATGAACCATCATCCAAAATTCAACTTTTAGGGAAGTGTTGAAATCATTTAGGTACTAAGAGTGTCCCATGAACCTAATACACCCCCAACCTAACCAAATGAGGCAAGAAACATGGATATATAAGAGCATAAAGTTTTGAGGTGTCACCATATCTCCCTCTTGGGAACATTCGTCCCCGAATGTCCAAGAAACGTACACAAGGAAGATAGCCATGAAGTTTTTAACCAAACATGGATGCAACAAATGTACCTAAACATGATTTTCAAAAGTCTTAACATGAATATCAAAATTACCATAAAACCTTGCCCATACAAACATGAATGCGTGTAATGGCTTAAGGCCAAAACTTAAGACTTGAAATCACATAGAGGATTTAGAATTAGTACCTTATGCTTGAGTGGAGTAGGAAAGATAAGGATACCAGTTTTTCATGTCCGCTTTGGCCTCCCATGTAGCACTTTCGACTAGTTGGCTCCTCCAAAGGACCTTAACGGATGTCACCTCCTTGTTCCTCAATCTCTTCACTTACCTATCAAAAATCCAAATCGGAACCTCCTCATAAATCAAGTTTTCCTCAACAATACCCACCACATCAAGAGGCAAAATAGCATTAGGATCACCAACACATTTTCTTAACATAGAGACACGGAACACCGGATGAACCAAATTCATTTCACTAGGAAACTTCAAATCATAAGCTACCTTGCCAACCCTCTTCATCACATAATAAGGACCAACATATCTTGGACTCAACTTCCCTTATTTACCAAAACGGGCCACAACTTTCATTGGAGAAACTCTCAAATAGACCCAATCACCCACTTTTAAACTCAAGGTCTCTTCTTCTCACATTGTTATAGGATTTTTGACAATGTTGGGCCGTTTTTGACCTCTCCCTAATCATCCTAACCTTCTCAAGAGCATCCATAACCAGATCCAATCCCAATGAAGCCACCTCTGCAACCTCAAACCAACCCACTGGTGGCTATAATGCCTCCCATAAAGAGACTCAAAAGGAACCATACCGATGCTAGAGTGCTAGCTATTGTTGTAGGAAAACTCAATCAATGGAAGAAGATTATCCCAACTACCCTAAAGCTCCAAGATACAAGCCCTAAGTATATCCTCAATTGTTTGAATGGTTCTTTTGTCTTGGCCATCAGTTTGAGGGTGAAAGCTCATACTAAGGTGAACTTTTATACCAAGACCCCATTGAAAAGACCTCCAAAAGTGTCAAGTAAATTAAGCACCACATCTGATATGATGGACAAAGGAATCCCATGTCACCTCACTAACTCATGGATGTACAACCTTGCCTGATATGATGGACAAAGGAATCCCATGTCACCTCACTAACTCATGGATGTACAACCTTGCATACTCTTCATCCCCATATGTTTCCTTAACCGGCAGAAAGTGAGTCGATTTTGTCATCCTATTAACCACTACCCAAATGGAATAGAAACATTTTCTTATCATGGGTGGCTCAACCACAAAATCCATATTAATCACCTCCCACTTCCAAGTGGGAATCTCTATGTCTTGGGTTAGGCCACCCGACCTTTGATGCTCGACTTTGATTTGTTGATAACTATGGCAACAGGAAATGAATTTGGCAGTGTCCCTCTTTATGCCTCCCCACCAATACACGTCCCTCAAGTCTCCATACATTTTGGTTAAACCAGGATGGATATAATAAGAAGAATTATGGGCCTCATCAAGGATCTTCTCCCTCAAACCATCAATACAAGGCACACAAAACCTACCTTGGTACCCAAGGGCCCAATCTCCCCCTTGGGAGAAAACCTCTACTTTGCCCTCTTTCACCAAGGCCTTCAATTCAAGCAAGGAGGAGTCAAGATCTTGTTTTGCTATCACCTCATCAACCAAAGAAGTTTAGGAACAATCAACAACAACCGCACATTACCTATTTCTTCCAACCTAACCCCTAATCTAGCCATCTCCCTATCACCACCATCAATATGAGCTCGGCTACCGGTAGACACCTGACTCAAAGCATCCACCACAACATTTGCCTTCCGGGATGGTAATATACACTCATGTCATAGTCCTTAAGAAGTTCTAGCCACCATCTTTGTATCAAGTTGAGATCTTTTTGAATAAAGACATATTGGAGGCTCTTATGATCGGCGAATATATCAACATGCACCCGTATACAAATAATGACGCCAAAACTTTAATGCAAACATCACGGCGGCCAATTCAAGTTTATGGATAGGGTAGTTCTTTTCATGCACCTTGAGTTGCCTAGAAGCATAGGCTATGACCTTACTATTTTGCATTAGCACACAACCCAAACCCACTCTAGGAGCATCGGTAATTCATAACAACTCCCTCAAGCCCATCCAGTAGTGCCGATATAGGAGCGGACATAAGCTTATCTTTCAATGTCTGGAAGCTTCTCTCACATTCATTGATCCGCACAAACTTAACCTTTTTTTGAGTCAATTTAGTCATAAGAGAAGCAATGGAGGAGAACCTATTTACAAACCTTCTATAGTAACTCTCAAGGCACAAGAAACTCCTAATGTCTGACGGGGTCAATTGTCTAGGCCAATTTCTAATTACATCGGTCTTCTTAGGATCAACCTTAATACCATCCCCCGAAACTATATGACCCTAGAATGTAACCTCCTTAACCAAAATTCACACTTTTCATATTTAGCATACAATTTCTCCTCCCTTAACCTTTGTAACACAACCCTCAAATGACCCATATGCTCCTCCCTACTATGTAAATAGATCAAAATATCATCAATGAATACCACAACAAAGGAATAAAGGGAGGGTTTGAAGACCCTATTCATTAGGTCCATGAAGAGGCCAGTGCATTAGTCAACCCAAAAGAAATCACCATGAATTCATAATGCCTATATCTTGTCTGGAAGGCTGTCTTTAGGATATCACACTCCCTTACCCTCATTTGATGATACCTGGACTGAAGATCAATCTTAGAGAAAAGAGTAGCCTATTGCAATTTCTCAAACAAGTCATCAATCCTTGGAAGAGGATACTTATTCTTTATAGTGACCCTATTCAGTTGCCGATAGTCAATGCACATTCTAAGTTACCCATCCTTCTTCTTTACAAACAACACTGGTGCACTACAAGGTGATTGACTAGGCCTAATAAATTCCTTCTCCAACAAATCTTTCAATTTCTCCTTTAACTCCTTCAAATTCGCCTGGACCATACAATAAGGGGGAATAGAGATGGGTTGAGTATCGGGAAGGAGATCTATACCAAAATCTATCTCCCTTTCGGGAGGGACACCAGGAAGGTCATTTGGGAAGACATCAAGAAACTAATTTACAACCGAAACCGACTATATAGTAGGGGCTTTAGACTCCGTATCTATAACCATCACAAAAAGATAAAGACACACCTTAGAGATCAACTTACGGGCTTTAATGCATGAAATGAATCTACCTTTGACCATCACATATTGACTTTTCCACTCAAGGACGGGTTCACTATGGAATTGAATCTTGACCCTATGGGTTCTACAATCAATAGAAGTATAGTAGGCATGCAACCAATCCATCCCAAAAATGACATCAAAATCTACCATGTCTAATTCAATAAGATCACAAGGCAACAACTTATGAAAAATGCAAATAAGACAACTCCTATAAAGTTTCCTAGCAACAATAGAGGCACCAATAAAAGTAGACACTTCGTATGACTCACGCAACAACTAGGGGTCAATATGGAACATTTTAGAAACAAAGGAAAGGGTGGCACCCGGATTAATCAAAGCATGTACATCAAAGTCAAAAAAATTTAACATACCAGTAACAATATCGGGAACCTCACCAACCCCTTGCTTTCCATGTAGAGCATAAAATTGGTTGTTCCTCGGGGCACCACCTTGAGGACACCTCTACCCAATGGAATCATGTTTGGACCCCGGCCCTTGCCACGATTTCATGGAAAATAGACCTTCTTGCGACAATGTTCCCTACATTCAAAACATGCATTAGAACCTTTATAACATGGGCCTCCATGACTTCTTCCACATTTAGGGCACACATCAATAGGATCCATACCACCAACTCCTTGAGGCCTAGGGAAGTCATTGGAAAAACCCCTATTAATAGCATAAGAAGGCCCTTGACCTTGACAAAATCTAGCACCCTTTTGGAATTTACCCTCAAATCAAGGCCTCTTGGCCTCATGCCCGCTTCTCTTCCTCAATTTCTCCTCCTCCATTTGCTCGGCATAGGTCAATAGTAGAATTAAGTCCATGTGACTAATTAGCATTGCGGGCTGGTATTCTTCACTTACCAAGTCGGACACCCCAATCATGAACTTATTTATCCTAGTTCTAGGATCAGCCACCAAATGAGGAGCATACTTTGAATGTTGGTTTATGTTAAGGGAATACTCCCTCACACTCATAGCACCCTGTTTTAAGTTCATAAACTCCACCAAGATAGCTTTCCTAAGCTTAAGATGGAAAAACCGATTAATGAAAGCCGATTTAAACTCCTCCCAAAGAAGCACATTAAAAATTCCCTTCTCACCTTCCATTGATCATACCATTTTTGCGCTACCCCCTTGAGTTGGTATGACACCAACTCTGCCTTTTTATTCGGCCCAATACCTATGATATTCAAGATCTTGTAGAACTTATCTATGAACTTTTGTGGATCTTCATCCACCTTTAACCCTTGGAACACCAGAGGATTCATCTTCATGAAGTTTCGTACCCTAGTTCTCGAGGTAGTAGCATAAGGGGATTGAGCCCCTTGATTAACTTGGTTGGCCACAACTTAGGCAAGCATAGTGAGAGCATCCGGGAGCTCACCATCGCTAGGTTTCTCCTCGGGAGTTCAGGCCATTCTTCCTCAAGTGTTTGGCATGATCTAGCATAACAAAGAACAATTGTTAAGGGGAAAAACTTAACACAACTGTATAGCATGACTTAGAACATGAAAAAGGGAAATATTTCCTAAAACATCTCATAGCCTCCTACTCATAGTCTTGGCGCGCTTCACAACCATGAATAGGATTCTAATCGACGTGGTGTGTTAGATTCCGAGGATCTATCAAACTAGTGCTCTGATACCAAGTTTGCAGGACCCAAGCCTAGGGGCTAGATGTGACACGAAGAATGGGGAACCCGAAAGAACCCTAACAATCCTCTTAACTTATCGTTGCACATCATTGGTGATGGAATCATACAGAAGACATAAGGCGTAAGAATAGGGACAGAAGGGCTAAGGGGAGAGCTTGCATAACATCATAAACAATAGACAAAGAGTCAAACTCATATCATAGTTATATCACAAGTCCAACAAACGCCTCTAATACATAGCTAAGAGAAGGGGACAAGATAACTGACCGGGCTTACCCTCATAGTCAAAATAGACAATAAAGAAGAATTCCCCAATAAATAATAAGAATAACATAGACTAAGGTCCCCGAAGTGGAGGACTCACCAACTAGCTTGAGTAGTATCGAACTAGCCATGTGGAGGAGGTGGATGATTACTTGGGCACCAGTTCCTACATACTGATATTATTTAGGCAAGAGTATGTGTTAGTACATTTGAATGTACTAAGTATATCGGATACAATGCAGCAAGAATTAGGCATCATTAATAAAATGTGTAACAATAGGCAATAGTCATAATATAACAATAAAGAATGTATGATCAATGCATAAGTAGAAGATGCTTAAGTAGCTAATGCTCATGTAGGACATCATATGTGTAAAAGAGCCCAAGCTAGATCTCCAAAGTACAAACCCCTTGGTTGGTTGATCAATGACGGTTGCACCCAATCATCCCAGTGGTGTGGTACAAACCCCTCACATGATTGATGATAATCTCACATTATCACCACGGTGGCAAAGTACAAACCACTCATATGGTTGATGAGTACAAACCCCCACCGAGGTTATCCGGGCTCTTAGTTACCCTGGATTGGCATGGTCTAATGCAATACTTATATAGAGTATATCATATACATAAGCGAATTTCTTCTTCATATAGTAAACCATATTGTATCTCATGCTTTGGACCTTCAACTCCTCAAGAAACCATATTCGAACATTTTATCAAACACTTAGAGAGTGTGTAATGCTAGTATAAAACCATAAGATATAGAGATGAAATCATGCAAGAAAATTCATTATAAAACCATCAATAAAAACCTTGAAACACCCTCAAGTAACATATATGAAAATCCCTCCTCAAATCTTACAATCGATCAAGGATTTATAGCTCAAAACATAGCAAAACAATCACAATTTCACATAGCATTAACATGGTGTGCAGTGAATTTCATAATAATCAAAACCCCTTTGTAAATCAACTTTAAATCATTCAATTTGAGTAAAAGAAGGCTTGGGTATCATGGGTTAAAGGAACCTTTGAAAGAAACCTACATACCTTGGACTTTAAGTTCCTTGAAATTGAGTTGAGAAAGAATGGAAGCTGGGAAGTGGTTCTTGGATTCCAAACTTGTTTTTGGGTTTCCTTGGAATTGGAAATTGGGTCTTAGAGGAGGCTCTTGAGAGAATTGAAGTGTATTTGAGATGAGAGTAATGAGTTTGATCCTATGGAATAGTTTTTACGTCTTTTAGGAAGGTTAGGATAGCATTGGAAGTCTAAAAAGGCCATTAGAGTAATCAAAATTTACGAAGACGCCATTTGTGAATAAATGGAAAAATTGGAAAAGTGTTGTCTCACTAGAGACTTGACCGGTCGTGCGGCATTCAACGGGTTGTGTGAAGTGCCTTAGGAGAAAATGGAAGTTGGGAAAACTTGGAAAAATTGACGTCTAGTCACTTTGACGGACAATCTCATGGGTTATGCGATGCTTCACGGTCCGTTTGATGGTCCGTTGCACCACACTTGGTTGCAAAAATGAGGCTAGGCCACCTCACTCCAGGCTACACGAGCCATACCCCTTTAAGTGGTCTGTCAAAGGTGCCCGTGGCACCACCATTAGCCATCTTTCTCCCCTGCCTAACAAGCCTCCTTGACAAACCTTGTGACCCCTCCACAAGGTTAGTGGCAAGCCACATGGACCGTGCTACTAGCCGTGTCACCTTCCTTAGGCCAAAAATGGCTCTTTCCAACCCCAAGTGACCCAGATGGCCCGTCCAAGGGCACACTGACCGTCAAGCTGCCCCTATGACAACACTGCATGGTAGGGCCTCATGAAAATTATCATAACTCCTTCATCCGATATTAGAATGAGGTGAAACCTAGTGCGTTGCGAAGCTAACTCAAAGATCTTTCATTTGATATGTTGTGGACCAGCCAGATCCAAATGTGCCAAAATTTATGCTAGTTTAAATTTGACCCTTGCATGAACCATCACCCAGAACTCAACTTTTAGGGAAGCCTTGAACTCGTTAAGGTACTAGGAGTCTCCCATGAAACTAATACACCCCAAACCAAACCAAATGAGTCTAGAAACATGGATATATAAGTGCATAAAGTTAAGGGGTATCACAACCACTTTTGGTAGCCACCCTCAACTTAGGCTTTTTGCCTTAGTCAAGGTACATAATGTTCAAGGAAAGACAGGGGCCAATTTTAGGTTTTTTTACTAGAGGAGGATAGGTTAATCAGGTGTTTTCAATGAATAGGTACATCATAGGCTCAAAAATTAGGAAAAAGAGATATATCATCAATTTGGTTGTTAATTTATAGGATAAAGTGGACTATTTCAGAACAATGGCCTAAGATCCTTTTCTAATCCAATTAATCTACAATTTAACATATAGTAATAGGGCAAGTTCTTGATTAGCACAAACTACATAAATTTATTAAATTATGCTTACAATCTCATGGCACTGCATACATTATCAACAAAAGACTTACAGATCATGTTTTTCTTTCAATACAAACTCACTTTTCAGAACATATATTGTCAGACACCTAAACATGCATGGTTACTATCTAACTACTTGATAAAAAACTTTGGTGGGTCTCATTTTTTTTAAAAAATCCAATAAAAACATGCTATATGCCACAAGTATTAGTACAATATGGTACAAATACTATCTAAACATCCAAAACGTGCTGGTTCAGCATAAAATAAATATACATAGGAAAAAGGAACCCAAGCAAGAAAACTCTGGGATAAAAAATTAGGGTAGTTATTGACCATAAGCTACTCAAATTTCACTGAGACACATAACTACCCACACCCAATTGAAAGAGATGTGCATTGTCCCCAAAGCACAAAAATAAACAAAATAACACATAAGGGTTCAAAAACATACCTAGGTCCCTAGGCCTCAGTCGATGGATGAACCTAGCCACCATCCTACTCTGGGGAGGTTTTCTCAGTAATATTGCTCTATCCAAATGAGCCAGCACCCCTTAACTGCTCCTCCACTAAAGTTCATCGCATTTACTCTTTATGTCTTGATCTCCTCATGAAAATCTCAAGCTCCTCCTCCTCTGACATCCTCACACATACATGTCTCTCATCTAGATATTTATACGTGCAAGGTCTCTTCCCTAGGGAATACTAGGTAGGCTCTCAGGAGCAAATAAATCACATATCAACAGAAGAGATATCATCTCTGGTAGTATTATTAGTGTTGCTAGTGATGCTGTCATCTCAGCGTGGAGCTACTGGATATCATTTTGTATGGTAGACAAGTCTAAATGTCGGTCCTCGATTAATCTCTTTTGCACCCACTCCTTAAAGTCGTTAATATGGGCATCCATAGTACAACTACGGCCTTGAATAGTAGTGATCGTGAATGCCTTCATCCAATCCTCCGGGTCTGCAATAGTCTAGAGAACCCATGTCCTGATTTGATGAATAAGCTAAGTCAGCTATGACTCAGCCTGTGATAATCTCTGCGCCAAGGCCTATATAGATGCTACAGACATGTACATCATGCCCACAGTAAAAGTCTGTGAAGTAGTCACATGTGGTGCAGGATTATCAATAGTGGGCCCCCTCTCATCAGCTGCCTCAGGCAGTGAGGCCTCTCTTCAGTAGTAGTAGCAGTTGTAGTGGTGGCAGTCTTAGCACCTTCGAGTGGTGGAGTTCAAGCGAATATCTCAGGCATGGGTAGAGGCTATGCTCGCTGGAGTGTCACTGGGTTCTCTCCAACTTTGATTAGGATAGGATCCACTTTAGGATAGGCCACAATCATCTGGTCCAGCTGGTGTAATATCTCAACCCTAGACTTTAAACAAAGCCTGTAGATCAAGCACAGGAATGGGATGGAGATGGACATCTTCATTGTAGCTTTATGTATGTGCTTAGTGATGAGGTGGGCCTTGTTAATATCATAGCCTGCTAAGATACTGGCAACCAAAGTCGTACATTTCAGCATCAAAGTGTTATTAGCAACCATCAGGCGGATGCATAAACAAACAATAGCCAACCAAATATTTGAGAGAAAGATAAGCAAAGCCTTAATGATAGGATCTAAGTGAGTGGTGAGCCAAGTAGGTTACATACCCTCCTCTGCAATATACCCAGCCACCCATCTCATCAACGTAGCTTGTCGCTCAGGATCCTTCATCACTAGTGGGTCTCTCGTCTACCCCACCCTGTAGTCGAACTCTGTGGTGGATCTGGGGGCATGGTACTCGGAACCAAATAACCTATGTTGAATGGTGTCCTCAAATATATCCACCCATCGGCCCCTCATTCGCATCTCTGTTAGTCTGGGCTGAGTGAGGGCTTTCTTCCCTTTGGGAAGACAAAGTTGGACTATGGCTGCATAGGAGACATAAAAATCCCTCACCATGGTCTAGGAGTATCATCCAAGGGCATGTGTGAGCCAGTTGAGCCCATAACGATTGTCCTAGAGACTGGTGACACGATGAAGTTCATTTGATATAACTTGGGGCTCCTCATAGATAAAGTAGATTAGCTTGCCTTGCTTTTTCATCTGCATGCCCTCTTTGTAATCTCCTCCATGTCCTCGATGCACCACCAGCTAGTGAAGGCATCCGATATAAATGAAAATAATGGTGTGATGGAAGACTCTACCTCTGATCTGTCTTTGGAGCCTCCATCAGAGTTGGACTCCTCGCTGATGGAGTCATTTGTGGTAGCCTTCTCCTATCGCTGTCTCCCTCCTAAGACAAGGAAGTATGAGCAACAGGAGCCCGAGTACGCCCATCTCTAGATGCAACTCTGTTTTATGGTATAGCATCCTCTAGATTTCTAGGACATCTAGTATCTCTAGTGAACTACTCATTTGATTAGTTTGATCATCATCCGAGGGCTCTTCCTCGAGCCTCCTCCTCAGCCTCGATCTCTGCGCGTTTTCCTTTTGCATCCATAGTACCTGAAACATCAACATATAAGCACCATGGTTAGACCATAGTTAAATCACGAATTTTAAGTGCAAGAATTTATCTGGGTTCAGTTGCACAAGGGTTTTAGGAAGGCCCCATTACAAGTCGTAGTGAGTATTATGGGCCATAAAGAGCTTTTGTAAACCAGTGGTTTAAATTAGTTTGGTTAATTGAAAAGACTACAAGACCAGGTACCACTCGTAAAGTGGTTTACAAGTCATAGACTAGGGTCACAGAGAATTCCAGTGAGTAAATAAATTTAAGCAGGGATCTATGAGACCTACTTATGAGCTATAAAGGGATCGATGACTCGTAGAAAGTATTGTCTGATGGACACTCAGAAACATCAAGTTTCTGGAATTTTTCACGAGGGGCAATTATGACTCGTGGATTATTCCATGAGACATGAAAGCTACTCGTGAACCAGAAAACTCAATCACTTGAGTTTCTAAGTACATCGCCCGGACCCCCAAAGAAATTTTCAACAAATTGATTATCAGCCTCGAAAGAAGAACACACGCAGCCACATGATTTTAACACTACACCCATCACCCCTACCATGTTCAATGCACATTCTCCCCATCGAGAGTGATTTAGCACAAATTATCCTATAATTCCAACCACCTCTAATTTATTCAAAAAATATCATGTACCTATGTCACCACACACCAATGCACAATTCAATCACATAAGGTGAGTGACAAAATAGGAAAAAACAATTATCATTCACACGAGGCCATAATACCCAATTTCGTACTTAGACAAAAATCAATATGTCACGCCCCAAGTCTCATTAGGGCGAACTAGCACCCGTTGCTGATAAGGCCTGAGAGAACCAATCTATAACTATGCGCTTACTATACGTATTATGAGGGGTTTCTACCTTTAGCATGCCTTCAATTAGATAAACAGTGATAATAAGCCAAAAGGAAATACTTATGACTAGACCGTTGGGGCCACGCTGTTTAAAGTGAGAGACATGACTTCACTGTGCTTTACATAGTCTTCAAAGCCTCTAAATAAAGAAAGACATCTGAAAAGAGTCGGAACAGGCCCCGCCTCAACCAACTATACAACATAAACACAAGCTCTAGACATATACAAAGCCCCGAAGTAACCTGGAGCTTGATGACAGCAACTGAATATCTTGTACTCCTACTGGGGAGATTTACTAGCACCTGTACCTGCAGCATGAAATGCAGGTCCCCCGTAAGGGACGTCAATATGAGATAATGTACTGAGTATGTAACGCAGGATATACTGTGCGTAAAGTAATAATTCAAATGAACCCATGCACTGGTGTATGTTTGTGGACCACCTTTAGTTATACAGTGGAATCATGCACTTTATATCCTTTATATTACTTTACCTTTACTATATCATCTGTACTGTAAAATCTGTGCACATCTGTAAGCATATAACCAACTGATCAGTGGTGCAAACTGTATCGGGTTCGTCCCTGGCTAGGTTATACTCAACCCTTCGGGCTACCCCCCCTTTGATAGGATCGTCCCCTGGCTAGGTTATACTCAACCCCTCGGGGCTACCACCTACCAGAACTGTATACCTTATCTTTCCATTACCTTTGATATGGTTCTTTGGTGGCCATAATATTGGAGCTGTAAAATTGTATATGTAACATGTGACATGTAGATATTCATACAAAACAATATGACAAATAAAAGAGTACATTGGATAAACAATGAAATGCATATGAAATGGTATAACTTGTAAACTTTATTTGGCAACAAGAAACCATGTATTTTGGTATTCATGTATGTAATCAGATTTGGAAGAGACTATGTATGGAATCATATGAACATGTCCAGGAATGAAGATACCATTAATAGTTGTGTCGGAGTTGGTAAGTGCCTTTATGTGCCAAGGAAGGATCTATGTTTCATGCCTAATGATACAAAATCAAATAACCTTACATACCTCGTCGTCGGACCTCTTTACTCTTTCAAAACAACCTTCCCTTCCTTCAAACAGTTATCTACAACCTAATAGGTAATAAAACTAGAATGATCATCCAATAAACACCCTTTGATAGCCTAATTACATAACAAAACAACATATGGGCAGCAAGCGGACAATTACGAACCATAGCGTATTCTTTCAACCATTTTGCCTCTAATCGTATTCCATAGAGCACATTCACTTATACACATCATGTGCAGCCTGTTATAATACCATACCAGCCTTACAACATCCCACAAATCACAACACATCACAATTCCATGCAATCAAAAAACGGACAGCACAACGTTACTTTCTTTCGCTACCTTTCAATGTCGACAATTCAAAACTTATTCCAAATTTAACCAAACTATTCCAGCAATATTTACACATATAAACAACTATAGACCAGCCTCAGAACAGCTACAAATAAGTTATTAAATACATGAAGCAGTTGCTTGCTCTCCAACAGTCCACAAGTTCATACAAAGCGCATGATTGCGATATTATATAACGACTAACTTTTGTGGACTATAATAGCAGTTAATCAGCCTTTTTACACTACTGTAAAACCTGTATTTGCTTCATAACTAAGTACTAATACATTATAAAGCCATCCAACAAGAGAAAAATGTCTTATTTAACAAGAAAAGTGCATAAGACTCCTTAGCACACAATAACAACAACAACAACAACAACATACCCCAGTGCCTTAAAAGGATCCTGCTCATTGCAGGGTGGGGGGGGTCGGATGTACGCAGCCTAACCCCTATGTTTAAAAACATAAAGCAGCTGTTTCCAGATGACCCATGAGGAG
>JAABOM020055542.1:0-15363 GCA_011800125.2 Solanum clarkiae | reverse complement strand
AAAAAACAAGCAAAAGTGAATCTTGAAACTAAATAAATAAAAGATAAAATAATAAATTAAGAAAAATAGCAAAAAGAGGCTTTTAAGAGGCATATAAAATTTAAAGTAGATGAGAGAAATGGTCAAAGATAGTAATTAATGGCCATAAAACTAAATGCAAGTTAGTTTATCCAATAAATACCTACAACAATACATAACTGAAGAACTGCTCAAGCTTTTGTGAATTTTCTTTGTATGAATCTTTCAGATATTTGCCTCCAAATGATCAATTAACCAAGTGTACTGAGGAGTCACAATATAACTCAGTCGATAAAAGAAAATTATAAACAAAGAAATTAAACCTAAATAACCTAAATACGACAAGATATCTCAAGGAAAATTAATTTTGTTTACCTAATAAAATTAAATAATAATTTGAGAAAAATAATAAATGACCAAAAAGAAAAATTAAGAATAGTAATTGTTATTAAAATAAATGATATATTTATTCAAATAATATTGTAGAGGATAAAATTTCTGTCGAGAAAAATAATAATCAAGAACGAAAATATCGCAATAATTTGTAGTATTTGATCTCAATATGTGAATGCTACAATCTCTATGAATCCTCTTATTCATCTTTTCAAGTGTAAATTTAAAGGTTCTTGAGCTTGATCTTGAATTTGAAATTTGTTTTCAAACTCTAAATTTGTTCTTGATCTTGATTTTGAATTTTGAATTTGTTCTTGAGTTTGATCGTGAATTCAAGGGCTTTTACACTTGTTCTTGAACTTGAATACTTGAATGTTTGAATTCTTGAACTTGTAGAGAAATTTGTAGCATTTGATCCACGAGCTGTCTTTGGATTTTTGTTAGAATTCTTGATGTCCTTTTTGAATTATAAAACCCCTATTTATAGTTGTAGAATAGAGGAATTACAACAGTAAAGACTTTCCTTCAGTCAATCAGATTTAAGTGACATGACATATTGGACTTTAATGAAATATGTGTAACACCCTAATTTTTTCTTAAAGCTGAGATGGAGTCATCCTTCATATGATATAGGATTTTAGTTAATGATTCTTAATTAAGTATAAGTGTTAAAGTCAATTTATTAATGTGGGAATAAAATTAGGGATGATCTAAGGTCACATGAACCCTCTAGTATGAAGTTAAGCTAAAAAACTTTCTTAGCGTTTGAGTTCTAACATAAGATTTTATAAAATTTAGATGGATCAGTGACTTTTAGGTTGTATGTACATGATAGGACTAATTCCTAAGTATTTAAAGTATATTAGATGTGATTTAGAGTCATAAGAGATCTTTTACATCAAGCCAAGTCCAAAGAATTTCTAGCAACTAAATTTTTGTATGAGTCAATAGAAGAGTCAATTTTAAATGACCATATCTCCTAAAGTATAATGAATTAGGTGACCCATAGTACATCAAATCGAAGATAATTGAATTAGCTTTTTAACACATCCAATTTTGACTTAATCAGAGTCTAGAGTAAAAAGTTATGACCATTTTAGTGAGGAAGTGCAGAACAGTCTGAAGGTCCGCGTCCGGAGCACATCGCAGACCCTTACTGGATAAGTTATGACGTTTTTTTTCTTTTTATTTTGAGGATATTTTTATTCTAAAACTTTTGGGGATCTATTTAAGGTCCCAAAATGCATAAAATGTCAGTTTTCATAATTAAAAACTCTCTTCTTCATTCCTAAATATAGACGCTCAAGAATCATCAAGAAAGTCATCAGGTTAGGATTAGCTTCCAAGATTCCTCCTCAAGGTAAGTTATTCTTCATGAATTTCAAGCTACCCAACCTAGATTTCTTTATCTATCCATGGATCTCTGATAGGATCTTAAATCATAACCTACGGTTTCAAGAAGACGAATTCAAGAATTCCAAGAAAGAATTTCTTGATTCTTCTTTTTCAAGAACGTAGGTTCTTCATCAAGAACTCTAAGGATTCTAAGTCAAGAACTCAAAAATCAAAGAGAATTCCTTCAACCAATGTCCTTCCAAGTTCTTTCACTTTAAAAGAACTACCAAGATTGAAGATTTTCTCCAAGAAAGCGAGTATTCATCAAAGTTCGATAATAATATCAACTTTTCAGGTATGTAAGGCTACTCATAGCGTTGGATTGAGTTCATCCACGCGTGTCACATGTTAATTCTCCATACTGAGTTCAAGTAGAGTCTTACCCTAAGTCTTGAATTCTAAATGAGTTAATTCATCTTCCATTGAGTTAGATATATTCATGCACTGAGATTGTTATTATTTTTATATTTTATATTGTTAGAATTTTCGTTCGTGGATACTTTCCCATGATTCATAATAAAGTTGATCATCATGACTTTCCTATATATTCTTTGATATTGAGATTTATGATTTTTCATGCATTAAACAAGTATTTTGAATAAAGATTTTGCATGTTCTAGTAAAGATGATGACTTTTCTATGCATCGATGAAAGAGTAATGTAAACTAATATTATATATGTATTTTATTGAGTCCAAAGAGTTGTATTTTATTGAGTCCAAAGAATTGTATTTCAAGGAACAGATTTTAATGAGCTAATGCGTGATTTAATGAGTTTTGAAGAAAAATATAGATTTACTAAAATTCTCTACTAAATTGGGGTCTTAAGTTGAGATAATACTTTTAGTTTTTAAATTTGTTAAGTCCTGAAGTTACTATGAAAATCTATGAAGTCTGAAATCTTGCTTTAAACTTAAGTAAAATATTAGTATAAGTATTTTATGAATAGTGAAACTTGAAACCTATGATTTTTAGACAGTTTTGAGAAAAGTTAAGAGAATGTTAAGTTGGGCTAAGTCCCAAGAGAAGAAAGTAATACTTTCAACAAGAATATTCTTTTAAGTATGAACATATAATTAATAATTTTGGGACTAGTATTGAACACCGATATGAGTGAGAGTAATAATAATAACTTGAACTCATAAACTACGTAGCCAGCGTAGGATTGTACCAAGGTACAACTCCTCACTTGCCACTGAGATGACCTAGTTTTTGGATGGATCCACTCTCCTAGTTTTCGTTCCTTACCCCGGCAAAGTATGGGATGACTCTGGCAGCATGGGCAAGACGTTGTATCATCATGAAGCTCATAATGATGGTTGTCGGTTAGAGAAACTTCCCAAGAAGTAAAGTTTATCATTTCACACACTGAGATTTATTATTTCTTTTTATTATGTTGCATATTTATTTGAGTTGAGCTATTTGCAGAGTTGAGCATTTGAGTATCAAAATTTTACATATTTAATTATGCTTATTAATATATTGAAGCAAGTATTTCTTTTATATCAAGCTGCACTTTTAGACAAGTTTAAAAACATATGTTTTACTTGCATGACATACTTTTGTCAATTAAGTTATCTCAAAGTTTAGTTCTAAAGTGAGTATCATGTTCTTAGTACTTTTTGGCCATCTTACATACAGTATATTCCACGTATTGACGCCACTCGGCACTGCATTGTTTCATGATGCAAATACAGGTTTTAGAGATCCTCAGCAATCACTTCATTGAAGATCTATTCAGTCGTAGACAGTGGTGAGACCTCCTTACTTTCGGAGGAACCTTTTTATGTTAGTTCATTCTTTTTTTTTAATTGTCTTGAGGTAGCCTTGGACATGTCTTGGCACCTTCTTATGAGTTGATAGAGGCTTCATAGACAGAGTTAGAGTCTGTCTTTTTTAAGAGTCAATTTTGAAAAAAATATACTTATTTATTTCAATTGAAATATTGAGTTATTTTAATACGAGATACAAAATTATTTTACATGAGAATTTGCATGCCCACTTGAGTACTTTCTTTTTTTTATTAAATCTTCCACTAATTGAATAAGTGAATTGAGCCAAGTGGTTCGCTTGGGAACCAGCTATGGTTTCTGAGTGCCAGCCATGTCCAAGGTGTGGGCTCGGGGCGTGACAATATGCTTGTCATTTTGGCACATGACATGATCATATTGATTTCTTTGTTTGATTTGGCGTGCCATGTCGTTTGACACGTGGCACCAATATGGGCCTATAGGATGAAATAATATTGGGCTTATTAAATTGGGCTCATTTATTGTAGCCCAAATCAATTAACTTGAATTTGAATTAAATTTGTATTTATTGGACTTAAATAATTAACCCGATTATATTAATTCATAACATTTATTTAAACTAATATATTCATGAATTTAATACAATTCGAGTCATTTTAAAATTTCTATTTTATAAATTTTAAATGATTACAAATGTCCCCTACTTCAAGTCTTGTCGAAATATTTCTTTTTTCAAAGACTAGACTTGAAGTCTTAATTTAATATTACAATACTAATATACATAATATTATAAGAAAGCATGGGTATAATGTTATAATATTACCATTATGACATTTTAGAAATATTTGTATTTAATAAAGAAAATTATGTATGTAAAATTCCCCCCCCCCTTTTTTTTAAAAAATAAAACAAAAGAAAGTTGATTTTTTCTTTGTTTGGCATTAAAAGCCCTCCCCATTTTTGTCTTTACCCATCATATGTACATCAATCCCTTTTTTTTAAAGGGAAAAAATATAAAGTCACATCTAAAGTTGTACTGAAAAACATAATACATGCTTCAACTATGGGGACGACCTATTACACACCCTTAGTACTCATAAGTGAATTATTTTCTCCCTTCCTAACCCTAAATCCAGCGTAAAAGGATCGAGTGATTGTCACTCGCCCTCAACGGTTGCCACGTATTAAAAATAGCTCGAATAAATTCATTTCACCTTGAACCGATTTATTTAACCAAAGCCCATCCATTTCACCCATAACCCATTTATTTGAGCTACCCATTTAGCTCCTCCAAGAACACCAAACGGTATTCAAAAATTGCTACAGTTTTTTTCGATTTTATTATCTTTTTGAGTCACTTTGGCAGAAATTTAGTGATTCCATTCAACAAGTTCATCGTTTGGAGCATCTGTTGTGTCTTCTTCTTCGTAACTAAAAGGTCAGTTCACTTTCTGTATTACGTAGGCTAGATTTTTTAATCTTATGCTGTAAAATATGTTTTCTCTTCATTGTTAAGTTTTTTTCACTTATTATCGTAGATAGTTTGCCTTTTTTGTTGTTGTATGTATTTATCGTGTCCAGTATAAAGTGAAGTTCTACAAAATTGTGTTTTGATTTGGTTTGTATGTCGTGTTTAATCTATTTTCATCTTGTTAAAAATGCCTTTTGATTTGATTACTCTGAGATTTTACCACAGGGTTTTTATGAATACTGAAGGAAATGTAGAAACCCCTTATGATGGGAGATAGATTATTGAGTTTTTAGATGTTGATGTACATAGATTCTATTATTTTGAATTGAGGGATTATGTGCAAGGGTTTAGGATATGAACCTGGACAATGCATACTATATGTGAGACTCCCTAGTACTACTGCTTTGTTAGAAATTAAATCAGACGTGGATACTATTATAATTTTTGAATATCTAAGTAGTGGAGAAATTTTGGAAGCATTTGTTTGTCACTTGGTTGAAAATGCTATTTTGATCTCCCCTACATTGAAATATTTAGAAGGCCAAAATGGAGAGGGGACATCTAAAAAAATTGGGCCTAATGGTTCTTTTAGTGTTGGAGTTGGAACTAAACTATGAGGCCAAAGATAATGTTTCAAACCCTAACTCTGCTGCTCCAAATACTTCTTTACCTATCCATTCTTCTACAGATACAAGTGTTGACTCTGTCCATCCCTTTAATGTTACAACTCCTAATGTATCTCATGCCCCTATCTATTCTTATACTGATATAGTTTTTGATACAACTTCTACCCCTGTCCATCCTCCTACTAATCCAGTTTTTTATTCAACTTCTGCCTCGGTCCATCCTCATCCTGATCAAGAGTATGATGTAGAATCATTAAATGGAGGAATATTATATAATAGGTGGTATCACCCAAGTTACACCTCTTTTTAAAGGATTAAGCGGTCTCTGTCAAGAAATAGAACCTAACCAAGGATAGGGTCGAACCTACAGGGAATATGTAGACTCAAGAGAATTTACTGATCGCAATTCGAGTAGTTAACCAACTTAGTTCCTCAAAGAGAGGGGGGTTGTAATAATCGATGAAAAATAAAAATAAACTATCTAACACAAAGGATAAATCAATATATGGAGAGAAACTAGGGTATTATGTTCCCCATAATTTCCTAACTTAGTATAATCGGATAACCTAATTCTTTTCTAGTGCATAACATACAGGATGACAAGTTAAGTTCACCAAACCCTTTTGTCAAAGGTGAGAGGTGAATTTCACTATGTGACTTGTCCCATCTCCATAGTGTGCATTACTAATTCTTACCTATTAGTCCCAGTACAACCTCTCATTGGCCCAGTTCGCTTGATTAGACGAGAACACATCAATCGAATACTTTTAATTAATCTATTTTTCTATTCATTATTACCTTCGTCCAGTCAGTAACACTAGGTGGGTTCTAATATTGGTCACCATCAGAAAACATTCAAAGCGAAGAGAACTAATTAATACATGCATGCACACTTTTTAAGAATTATAAATTATCCAATTTTACTTTATTAGTTCTTTATGGTTCCCACAACCGTAGTTGTGGATTTAGCTACTCATGCTTTGTGTAGATACAAGAATTGTAAATTGAAAGAACATAATTAAACACTTGCACAATTGAATTACGAACAAGCAAATCCCAACTTCAAAGAGAATCACAAGATTAAAGATGAAAGTAAGATACAAGTGTTCTCAAAATCTCTCCAATGTAATCTCACTATTTTCTATCTTTAACTACTGAGTTGTCTAAGTACTGTGCAAAAAATTCTGAAAAATAACTAAAAAAAAATCTATTTATAATAAGTAAAATACAAGTCTTAAACAAAATAGGATAACTGGTTGGCACGCTTCATGAAAGGGGTTTACGGGCTGTATTGCATTTCACGGCCCGTAATCAGGGTCTTGTACAAAGCTGCTGGAAAATTTAGACTTTAAATCTAAGACACCTCCATAGGACTCGTAAAGTGGTTTATGACCCGTAAAGGGGTTTCGTATGATGAATCTTTAGAAAGTCCCAATCTCTGATCCTCAGGTCACGAACCATCTTCTATGACTCGTAAAACATTCCACAACTCATCTGCATGTTCGTAGAATTAACTTCAAAAATAGCCTTATTGGAATTGTCCATAAAACCCACTTCACGACCCGTAGAATAATCTACGGCCCGTAAAGGGTCTCGTACTTCATCAAAAATCAACAACTTCTGTATTTGCTTCCAAAAATCAAGGCCAAACTTGAAATCCTACAAATATAACACAAAAGTACATAAAACCAACTAAATCGCATTGAGAACATACAAAATTCCAAGTTTTAAGCATAAAAAATGTTGTATTTTGATAGCACATCAATACCCTCAGCATAAAATTGTTTCTTGTCCTCAAGCAACAGCCTCAATCTATATAGACAATACAGTAGCCAATAGACCTCAACCCAATGACATGCATCATATTAGTCTCAAACTCAGATACACACACCATATTTTCAAAACAGAATCAGATAGTCATCTAGTGAACCAATACAGACTAGTGCATGTGACAACACAACTATGACAAGTGAGGTACTATCAACAATCCACAATCACTGAATAAGTCTAATGCTAACAATGCAATACAAGTGCAGAAGTCCCATACTTGACACTCAATGATGTTTTCATGTAGAACCTTGGGACTATGCAAAATCACTCACTCTCACAAAAAAATATTCATGCATCATGCCTAATATTATAGGCCTGCCCCTATTCTCATGACTAAGACCTTCAACTAGTTGGACTAGGATCACTTTAGGACTTTCTAGGCTTGTAATATAGACTCACGGGGGCGTTGGTATGAAATTTTAGGAACATAGTGACTAAAGGCCCTCTTTGACACTGTATTTTTCTACACTTTTGCCCTACCAACTCTGTTATTTTTAGCTCATTCTCCTTTTCTCCTATTTCAAGCTTTCGTAGGCCCTTTCTTTTCATTTTTCAGCCTTTTGTCTTGCTTTTACACTTCATTTTTCTTTGTGTCACAAACTTCCCCCTTAATTTTGTGTTTCACCCTTACATCAACCACCCTCAACTTAGGCTTTTAGCCTGAGTTGAGGTGCACAATATCCATCTTCAGAACTAGGTCCAATTTTGGTAGCCACCCTCAAATTAGGCTTTTTGCCTTAGTCAAGGTGCACAATGTTCAAGGAAAGACCAGGGCCAATTTCAGGATTTTACAACTAGCAAGGCTAGGTCAATCAGGTGTTTGCAAAGAATAGACACATGTTAGGCTCAAACAATAGGAACAAGGGATATATTGCAATTTTGATTGGTCATTTAGGCTAAGTGGACTTATTAAGAACAAAGTCCTAAGATCCTTTCCTAACCCAATTAATCTACAGTCTAACTTTAGAGTAACGGAAAAAGTTCTGAATTAGATTACAATACATGAATCTAGCAAATTAAGCTCACACTCACATGGAACTAACTACATTATCAACAAAAGACTCTGACATCATGCTTTTCATCTCAATTTATCCTCACTTATCAACAAACATTGTCACAAACCTGACATGCATGGTATTAGTACTATATGCTACAAATACTATCTCAACATCCTATACGTGCTATGTGCCACAGGTATTAGTATTATATGCTACAAATACTACCTCAACATCCTAAACATGCCGGTTCAACAAAAAGTAAATATCCATGGGGTAAAATAACACAATCAAGAAAACCCCAGGATAACAAATTAGGGGTAGTTATGGACCCAAGCTACTCAGACTTCACTGAGGCCCATAACTACCCATACCCTATCGAAAAAATGTACATTGTCCCCAATGCACACAATAAAAGCAAAGTAAAAATCATACATAGACACCTAAGCGCCAATGTGTGGTAGAGTCTAGGCACCTTCCTCCTATGGGTAGTCTCCAAAGTAATTGTACTCTATCTGGAAGGGTTAGCACCCCTCACCTGATCTACCTCACGAGCTCATTGCATCTTTGCCTCTTATCTCGACTTCCTCAAGAGAAGCTCCAACTACTCCTACTCAGTCAACCCTCATAAAATCATGCGACATCAAGATCATCATCGGGGTGGGGCCACTTCCTACGAAAGGCTGAATGGGCTCGTCAGGAACAAAAAGATCTACCAATGGTACTGGGGCATAGTCTTTGGTAGTGCAACTGGTGCTGCCGGTACTGCTGTCATGTCGGCCCAAAGTCACTGGATGTCTATCTGATGGGCTGTCACGACCCAAGCCTAGGACCTAGACATGACGTAGCAAATGGGGAACTCGAGGAAACCCCAAACAAGCCTCTTAACTTGTGATTACACATTATTGGTCACGGAAGCATACAAAGATATAAAAGAGTAGAATAGGGGCAAAGGACTAAGGGGAAAGCTTGCATAACATCATAAACAATAGACAAGAGTCAAGCTCATATCATAGATATATAACATGTCCAACAAACACTTCTAACATAATCAAAATAAAATATAAAGAAGAGTGTCTCAATACATAATACGAACAATATAGACTAAGGTCCCCGAAGTGGAGGACTCACCAATAAGCTTGAATAGTACCGATCTAGCAACATGGAGGAGGAGGAGGAGGATGATCAACTTGGGCACCAGTTATTACATGGTGATATCATGCAGGCAAGAGTATGCATTAGTACGTTTGAATGTACTAAGTATGTAGGATGCAATGCAACAAGAGATAAGCATCATATTCAAAATGCATAACAATAAGTAATAGGCATAATATGACAATATGACATGTATGATCAATACATAAGTAAAACATACTTAAGTAACTCATGCTTACATAGGATATCATATGTGTAGAAGAGACTAAGCTAGATTTCCAAAGTACAAATCCCTTGGTAGGTTAGTGATGATACCTCCCCATTACTTAGGTGGTGAGATACAAACTCCTTGGTAGGTTGGTGATGATGCCGCCCTATCACCTCGGTGGAGAAGTACAAACCCTTCACTAGGTTGATGAGTACAAACCCCTATCTAGGTTATCCGGGTTCTTAGTCCTCTCAGATTGGGCATGGTCTAATGCAACACTTTATATAGAATTTGTCATATACATAAGCTTATTTAATCATCATATACTCAATCATATCATATCTCATGCTTTGAACCTTCATTTTGCAGCATCTGAAGCAACCCACTTGAAACCACAAACTTTGTTTCATCCAGTAGTGGCGGTGACACAATAGCACCTGTAATATCTATAGCCGTAGGATTCAGCTGATATTGATTCCACCAATAAGCTTCGGCGTTGAGGTCCCATGGCTGTTGATCAATATCCTTAAGAGGAGGTGGTTTGTTATCATTCTTATTTTGATTATGGTTCTGATTCAAGGTTGCATCAATCGTGTTGTTTGCGTAGTTTTGGGCTATCCTTCTTAATCTTCTCTAGATCTCTGGGTCAAACAGAGTCAAGGGAATACCTCGACTTTAGGTGTTGTGCATACACTACACCTGCACGCCAAAACAAAACAAAAATAATAAAAACGTAAAATGAGGGAAATGGGGGTTAATTTCCAAAACTAAAATTAAACAAGTGTAGTCGTATTCCCCGGCAATGGTGCCAAAATCTTGATGTCACCCAAGCTACACATTCTTTTTGAAGACTAAAGTAGTCATTGTCAAGATATTTAACCTAACCAAGGTTAGGATCGATCCCACAAGGAATATGATAGATTTAGAAGAATTTAATGTAATTCGGGTGGATTAACCTACTTATTTTCCGGGGGGAGGGGGGTGAGGGGTTGTAAAAATGATGTAAAGTAATCCTATACTAAGATAAATGTGAGATCAGTATGAAGAGTAACTAGGGTATTGGTGTTCCTATTATTTCCTTACTCGGTATTACCAGATAATCGAATTTGTTTTGTACTGTGCAACATGCAGAAAGGTAAGTTAAGTTTACCAAACGCTTTGATCCAGGTAAGAGGTAAATTTCTCTACATTATTTTATCCATTCCTATAGTATAACATTACTAACCCTTAACTATTGTTCTAGTACAACCTCCCCTTGATCCAGTTTGGTTTATTAGACGAGAAATATCAATCGAATCCTGTTGTAAGACCCCACATACGGGGGTAGGAGAGATGCCAGAAATAAGCTTGGAAATTTGATACTGTTGATGTTTATGAAGGGATTTACGAGTCATAAGATGGAGTAAGACCCGTAAAGTGGGTTTGTAGAACCTAGCAGACTTGATGACATTTGGGATCTTTCTGAAGTTAAATCTACAACTTATCAGACGACCCATAAAGTACTCTACAAGTTGTAGACAGTCTCATAGAATGGGAATCAGTGAAAGGGGGTCTCTACTGTTTGGAAAAGGGTCATTAGAAAAAACCCATCTACGGCCCATAGAATGTTCTACAGCCCGTGAATAGGATTTTGTAGATCTGTTCGACCAGGATTGAAATAAAGGTAAATTTGACCTTTCCTTTTTTTTTTTTAAGTCCAAGCTACGTCGTGTTGACCCCATCTAAGTTCCCTATTAGAATATACAACCCTAATTCATCTCGTTCCTCCTCATTTAAAAACACTTTAAGTCTCAAAACCCTCTCAAGCTCTTCAAGGCTTCCAAGAGAAGGGGGAAAGCTAGGGTTTCGAATTTTCCACCTCCAAATTAGGTTTCCTCCATCATAATCATCAAGGTATGTGGGTTTGATTGTGGGAACCTTCCTTCCCATAAATCCAACCAATCTTCCTCTCAAACTACATAAGATTTATGGATTATTTTATGGGCATTCATGAACTCTTGATTATGGTGATATTATTATGCATTGTACACCTGATTTTTATTTGGTTTTTTAAGTAATGATTTCATTATGCTAAAACATTATTGGAGTTTGACATTGTGATAGATTTTTTGATATTAACGTCATATACTCTATGATGCTATGAAAGGTTATGGAAGAACTTGTGGATTTTAGTGGGTTTCATGATACCCAAAATAAGGGTTTTTACTACAATGATGGTGGGTTGATTACAACAACTTTATATGAATTTATTTTACTCCTCTCTTGTCTTATACTCTTGAAATGCATGATTGTAAGTATATGTGCATATGCCCACTATGTTTGACTAAATCTACATGACAAGAGTTCTTATGTTGATGAAAGATTATTGCATGAATTTCAAGATAAGCATGTTATAATAAGTTATGGGCTCCTAAGCATGCATTAAACTCATGAAAAGTTCCTTTGATTTTTAAGTAAAACATTGAGCCCTTATTCTATATATTCTACCCTCTTATGAGCAAAACATTTCAACATGAAGGGGTAAAGCATGATAACTATTTTACCCTCATGTACTATACTATCTAATGCTCATTAGAATGGGTCATGGATGTTACACTCTCTACCCTCATGTGTAACACAATGCCTACTAGAAAGGGTCAAATCGATGCTCTCTAAGATTGATCTTTGATCCGGGTATCACCAAGTGAAGGTGAGGGAGTGTGATATTCCCAAGACGGACTTCCGGACTAGATATGGACATTATGAGTTTGTTATGATGTCTTTTGGGTTGACCAATACACCAACTATCTTCATGGACCTTATGAATAGGGTCTTCAAACCCTACCTTGATTCCTTTGTTGTGTTCTTCATTGATGACATTTTAATCTATTCTCGTGGTTAGGAGCATCATAGGGCTCATTTGAGGGTTGTGGTAGGGAGAAGAAATTGTATGCTAAATATGGAAAGTTTGATTTCGAGGATTATTAATAATCTAGTGCTCTGATACAAAGTTATTCATGACCCAGGCCTACGGGCCTAGACGTGACACGACGAATGAGAATCCCAAAGGGACCCCAGGCAAGCCTCTTAGCAAAACATAGGCACATCCTTGGCCGCGGAAGCAAACTCAACAACAACAAGAGATAATAAAGAGGAGAAAAAGGACAAAGGGAAGTCTTTGATAGCATAAAGCATAGAAGAGTCAAAGCTCAAAACATAATGACATCATTTGTTCCAACAACACCTCTAAACATAGATTTGAGCGGGGGCCAAGATACTTTCTGGACTCACCCTCATAGTATGAAGAGTTCAACATAAATATAAAACAAGTGAAAAAAATAAGATAGCTAATATCCCCAAACTTGAGGACTCACCAAAGCTCTTCTTTCAAATTCCAAGGCTAGCCATGTGGAGATGATCAAGAGGTGCTCCGGTTCCTATATGATAACATTGTGTAGGCATAAAGTATGCATTAGTATGTTTGAATGTACTAAGTATGTAGGATGCAATACAACAAGAGAGAGGAAACATAATCAAAATGCATAATTATAAGCAAGGGATAGGTATAATAATAAAATGGCATGCATGAACAATGCTTGAAGTAAAACATACTTGTATAGAAAATATTACATGTGTAGGAAGATACCATCATCATAGACCAAGCATATTATTAGTTGGAATCCAAAGCATACCACCCCCTTGGAAGGTGATTGAGGTATCTACTCCTCAATTGGTAAATGGGCATTCCACTCCCAATCAAAGTGGTCAAGGTATATACCCCTCCACATGGTAGATGGACATACCACCCCCCATCAAAGTGGTCAAAGTATATACTCGTCAACATGGTAGATGGGCATACCACCCCCCATCAAAGTGGTCAAGGTATATACCCCTCAACATAGTAGATGGGCACCCCCCTCCCCCCATCATAGTGGTTGAGGCATATCACCCCCTCAACAAGGTGTGGTCAACTTACAACGCTATAGATGCTTTTTATGAATTCAATACATACATACAATCCCTTCATTATCATAGAGTTACTTAACTCATAAGTAATGCAATAGACCATCATTAGCTCGAGAATCCTTAACAAGACATTTTATCAAACACGGTGGGTGTGTAATGCTAGTTTAAAATTTGTAATTCAGGATTGAAACAATATGAGAAACTTATGGTAAATCAACCCACAAACACATAGTAAAACCCGCATGCAAGATACTTTGGAATCCATAATCAAATCTCACAATAGATCATAGTTCCATAGCTCAAAACATATATAGTCTCAATAGGCAAACCCCCTTTTGGTACAAGCTTGAAATAGATAAACATGCATATTTAATCAACATTTCATAAAACCCTAACATAGTTTGTAATCAAAACCCATAACAAAAGATACCCATAGAAGATACAACTTGAAAACATGCAATCTTTCATAAAAGGAAAGTTGGCCACCATGGGTGAAAGGACCTAATGGTTGAAACCCAGAAACCTTAAACTTGGGGATTTCCTGACGAAGATTTGGATCAGAACTTCAAGTTTGAATGAAGTTCTTGAGATCCAGAATTGAGCTTGGGACATTTGAATTTGGATGAATTTTTGGGCTAAGTGTTAGAGAGGGTTTTTAGAATGTCTTGAGTGATATAAAATTGATAAATGGATAAGTGTAGGTGTTTTTACGCATGGATGGGTATTGGACCAAGGCCCCAATGCCTCAGGCTGAGATGGAAAAATGAAGGAAGAACTAACACTGCTCCGCGACAAGTTCGCATCGCGGAGCCATCATATAGGACCAAAATACACTGATCTACAACCAGTCCGCATTGAGGTCTATTAGCCGATCACCACCAAATAAGTAAATTTTTGGAAAATGATTTTTCGCTACAGTTGCTCTAAAATCGGGGTAATACCCTTTCCCCATTCAATTTTCCCCTAATCACGAATATGAAGTCAGATTTTTGATATCACACATAGATTTTGAGATATATGAAAATTATGATTATAGGTATTTTTGAGGCACATTTTCGAGCATTTCACTTAGGCCATTGTTCTTAAAAGCCTACTTAGCCTAAATGACCAATCAAAATTACAATACATCCCTAATTCCTAATGTTTGAGCCTCACATATGCCTATTCTTTACATACACCTGATTAACCTTGCCTTGTTAGTTGTAAAATATTAAAATTATCCTTGGTCCTTCCTTGAAAATTATGCATCTTGACTGAGGCAAAAGGCCTAAGTTGAGGGTGGCTACCAAAAGTGGCCCTGATTTTGAGGATGGATATTATGCATCTCAACTCAAGCCAAAAGCCTAAGTTGAGGGTGGCTGGTGTAAGGGTGAAACACGAATATAACAGGAATTTAGTGCTACAAAGAAAAGGGGAAATCATATACTGGGTGCAAGAAAAATAAGTGATGCCTTTGTTGTGAGTGAAAAGAAAGCACCTAGGTGTCACGCCCCAAAGTCTCGTAGGGCGGACCGGCACCCGTTGCCGATAAGGCCCGGGAGAACCAATCTGTAACTATGCGTTTACTGTACGTTTCT
>JAABOM020055521.1:0-15364 GCA_011800125.2 Solanum clarkiae | reverse complement strand
GTGTGTGTGTGTATATATATATATATGAGCACATGCGTGTGTATATCGTATCTCTATATAGTTGACTTCCAAGTTCTGGGTAAAATGTGTTGGTTTATTCAGGCATATCTAGTATACTATGACTAGTGATTCGGGATAGGTCCCCTGGGGTAGAGAATTGGCTTGCCTGTAAGTGAGATCTCACAGGCGCCATCATGATTAGGACTAGATCATGACAAGGTGGTATCAGAGCTTAAGGTTTATTGGTCTCATCTGTACATAGATACCATCTAGTAGAGTCCTATAGATGGGTGCAGAGACATCTGTGACTTATCTCCAGAAGGCTACGAGATATTTAGGAAACTTCCTATGTTATTGATTCTAGTTGTGTGATATTGTTAATAGTCCGTTGATCTACAAAAATTTGATTTGATTCGTCCTTTCACGCAGATGATGAGCTTTCAAAATACAACCCTTTTGATGCTTAAAACTAGAAATTTTGTATGTTCATAAAGCGTTGTTAGTAGATTTGATATGTTTTTATGTTTGTTTTGCAGGAATAAATGGTTGATATGATTTTTGGGCAAAGTGTGCAAAAGTTGCAGAAAGTATTGATATACAAGACCATTTACTGGCCGTGGAAAATTCCATGTGTCATAACATTGGTTTCATAAAAAACTCCAGTGAAGGGTGATTCTCTGAAGTTGAGTCTACGAACATGCGTACGAGCCGTAGAAGTTTCTACGAGCTATAGACTTGGTGTAGTGCCCTTAGGATCAAAAAGTACGGAGTTGCTGAAACATCATCAGACAAAACCCTTTATGAGTCGTAGAACTTTATATGGCCAGTAGATAATCTCCTGGAAGCTGTCCCCAGAATTGATGAAAGAATCCACGAAGCCACGACTATGGGTCGTAAAACATTGTACGGCTTGTAGAGCCTTCTAACCCAGTTCTCCTAATAAGTTTTAGTTTTGTATTTTAAATACTATAAATTGATTTTTAGGTTATTTTTTATATAGAACAGTAGGTAACAATTTAACACTTGAGGGAAAAGTTGTGAAACATTATTTTGTCTTTTAATTCAGTCATGTGATTCTTGGTTAGGAGCTTGGATTTATTGTTCTTAATTCTGTTGTGTAAGTGCTCAATTATATTATTCAAAATTATGATTCTTGTACCTACACTGATAATGAGTAGCTAAATCTACAACTACGATTGTGGGGATCATAAAGAACTAACGAGGTAAAACTGGATAATTCATAATTCTTGGAAAGTGTACGTGCATGTATTAATTAATTCTCTTCGGTTTGAATGCTTCTTTACGATGGCCAACATTAGAATTCGCCTAATGTTACTGACTGGATTAAGATAGTAATGAATAGGAAAAGAGATTAATTAACAAGATTCACTTGATGTTTCTCGTCTAATCAACTAAACTGGATTAATGGGCGGTTGTACTGGGATTATAAGTAAGGGTTAGTAATGTCACACTGCAAGGATGGATTAAATCATGTGGTGAAATTTACCTTTCACCTAGATCAAAGGGTTTGGTAAACATAACTTACCATTCTGCATACTATACACGAGAAAAGATTTCAATTGTCTAGTAATACAAAGTAAGGGAATGATAGGAAACACAATACCGCTAGTTACTCTTCATACTGATTTCACACTTGTTTTAGTCTATGATTGCATTTCATAGTTTTTACAACCCTCCCTTTGAGGAGATAATAGGTTAATCCACCCCAATTGCTTTAAATTCTTCTAAGTCTACATTATTCCCTATGGAATCGATGATGTCACCTAGGCTACAACTCCTTTCTAAGGCTAAAGTGGTCATTGTCAAGATATAGAAATTAACCAAGGTTAGGGTCAAACCCAAGGGAATATGGTAGACTTAGAAGAATTCAATTACAATTTGGTGTTATTAACCAACTACTTAGAAGAATCTAATTAAAATTTGGTGTTATTAACCAACTTATCTCCCAAAGGAGGGGGGGGGGATTGATAATAACTACTAAAAAAATAATTCTAACCTCAAACAAGTGTTGAACCAGTATGGAGAGGAACTAGAATTTTGTGCTTCCCATGATTCCCTAACTCAGTATTACTAGATAACTGAAATTTTTTTTCTAGTGTGTAGTATGTAGAACGGTAAGTTAAGTTCACCAAACCCTCTGGCCCAGGAGAGAGACGAATTTCACTATGTGATTTGGTCCATCCTCACAGTATGACATTACTAACCCTTACCTATTGTCCTAGTACAACCTCCCCTTGGCCAGTACAGTTGATTACACAAGAAATATCGATCGAATTGTAACACCCCACCTCTTAAAATGGTAGTACTATACAAATGAAACATTATATGACTTTTCAAATTAGCGCCAATTTTTAAAAGTGCTTGAATCTCATGTTATAGGGTGATATGTGCGTCTAATGCTTAAGAGGGTTAAGTTTATACATGTTTTGTGTGAAATTAAGGAGATCACAGCCCTAAACAAAGTGAGAGAATTGAGGTGCTTGTAAGAATAAAGAAGCTAGCAGGTGAATCACCTACTTGCTTAGCTTAAATTTGCTAGATAAACGGAGATGTGGCCCGACATCGAATTTGTCCAAGTTCGATTAGGAATAAAGTTCGTGTTAAGGGTGTAACTTTAGCCCATGTTTTAGCATCATAAATGGACTATTTTTTCATCCCAAGAATGATATTAAAAGAGACAAAAGACATCACAATTTCTTTGATAATTTAGGACCAAAACTAACTAAGAGAAAGAGGAAAAATGGGCAGCAAAGGCTCATCAATTTGGAGCCCCTTAAGGCCTAAGTGAAAGGGGAAAAATGGTACTTTAATTTATTGATAAAATAAAGATCAAAATAGAGAAGAAATTCGGCCAAAGTAATCCTTTAAAAGGGGTTATAAGCAGCCCCTTTAACTCATTCTTAGACTTAGAAATTTTCAGCTTTCACAAAAGTTCTTGCTTATTCTTTCTTGACTTTGTAAAGAAGCCAAAAGAATCTTTTAGGGTTATTAAGGAGGACCTAAACCTTTACGGTAAAGTTAAATGATTATATTTGCGTGTTTAGTAAGGTTTCTTCATGAAAAACAAGAGACTATGTTGGTTAGGTATATGCTGATATTTTGGACAGCCTGTGTTCCAAGATTGTTATACATTTTTTTCTTGTTTATTTGGAAGCTTTTCTCTTTTTGGTTGGATTGATTATGAAGGTAGGATACTTTTCTTAACGAGTATTGGTTCTTGAATGATGTATAAAGGCTTCTGCACTATTTTTATAGTCCATGAAAGTGAGTTCTTTGTGTGATATCGTAATTGTGCTCTTAATAGAAACTTGTGGGATGATTGATTGACGACTATGGTCTCATGTCCTCCACCTATTTTATGGAACACTTTTTGACTATTTCAGTACTAGTTTTATGTGTATATATGGTGGGGAATGTTTGTATAAAGTTGGAATAGTTTTGGAATTGTCAACGTCAAAATGTAGCGAAGAGATGTAACGTTATGCCGGCTATTTGTATGCTACGTAAAATTGTTATGTGTTGTGCTTTGTGGGTTGTGGTAAGACTGTTATGGCACTAAAATAGGCTGCATATGACATGTATATGAGAATGTGTACTAGAAAATACGATTAGGGGAGGAAAGGTTGAAAGAATATGCTCGGGTTTATAATTATCCTCTTGCTTCCCGTATGTTATTTTTTATGTGATTGGGCTTCCAAGATGTATCTATTGGCTGCTAATGCTAGTTTTATCACCTACTATGTTGTAGATAAATATTTGGAGGAAGAGATGATTATCTCGAGGTAATAGCGAGGTCATACAATGAGGTATGTAAGGCTACTTGATTTCGTATTATTTGTCATGAAACATAGATCCCTCCTTGGCATATAAAGGCACTTACCAACTCCGACACAACTATTAAATGTGTCTCAACTCTTTCACATGTTCATATGCTCCTATACATAGTCACCTTTGAATCTGCATACGTACTTGGATACCAAGATACACGAACTCGTTCTACTAATAAAGTTAATATGTTGTTCTACCTCCTATGCATTTCATTATTTGTGTAACTTACTCTTTTCATTGTGATGTTGTCTTTTGTGATTATTTACATGGCATATATTGTACCTACAGTCCTACAGCTCCAATATTACAACCACCAAAAGAATTATCTCAAAGGTAATTGAAAGATAAAGTAAAGTATACTGCTTATTGATGGGTGGTAACCCAAGGGGTGGAAGAATTACCTAGCCAGGGTTGATCCTATCACGGAAGAGGGGGGGTTAGCTCAAAAGGTTAAAGGAAAATCCTACCTAGGTCCAATCTCGATATAGATTTACAACTGGTCAGCTGGTCATTTGTATTACATGCTGTGCACAGATTATACAATAAAGGTAAAGTAATAAAAATAATATAAAGTATATGATCCCACAGTATAACTAAAGGTGGTCTCTTATCCTACACTAGTGCATAGATCCATTTGAGTTGTTGCTTCATATACAATATTTCCTACCTTATATATTCAATACATTATCTCGTACTGATGTCCCTTAAGGGGGACCTGCATTTCATGCTGCAGGTACAGGTGCTAGTATATCTTCCCAGTAGGAGTATAGGATATCCAGCTGCTGTTACCAAGCTCTAGTTTGCTTCGGAGCTTTGTGCATCTAGGGCTTATGTTTTTGTATTGTATAGTTAGTCAAGGCGGAGCCTGTCTTGACCCTTATCAGATACTTTTCCTTATCTAGAGGCTTTGTATACTATATAAATTAAAGTGTGGTCATGTCTCGTACTCTAGACAGCGTGGCCCCAACGGCCTAGCTATATTCATTTCCTTTTGGCTTGTTATCACTGTTTATTTTATTAAAGGCATGTCAAAGGTAGAAATCCCTTATAATATATATAGAAAGTGTATGGATACATGTTGGTTCTCCTGAAGTTTATCGGCAACGGGTGCCAGTCCGCCCTAATGGGACTTTGGACGTGACATAAGTGGTACCAGAGCTGATCGTCCTAGGGAGTCTACTAAGCCGTGTCTATGTAAGATCTTGTTTATCGATGTGTTGTGCACCATATTTATAAGCAAGAGGCTACGTGACATTTAGGAGTTGTTACTTTCTTTTTATTCTTTAGATCACACCATAGAGCTAAGTGTAATAAGTGCATTATGTCTAACTCCTAAATTGTTTTATACAGCAAGTATGCTGGAAACTAGGCAAAACAAAAAAGGAAAGGGAGTAGAAGTGGTGGTTGGTATACCCAGTCAGGTGAGACAACGAAATGAGGTTCAAGAGGAGTCTCTACCACAGACATCTCCAACTCCTCCAGCTCTTGATGAACCCGAAAGTAGTGGAATTTCCCTAGAACCACCTGTCGATACTACCGCGCAGGATCTGAGAAATGTAGTTTAATTATTGACTCATATAGTTGCTGGCCAAGGTCAAAGACAGGAAGGTACAGTCATAGGTACAGGTGGTGCGAATAGGTACAGTTGGCACGAGGATACATGATTTCTTTAATTTGGACCCTCCATCCATCAATAGGTCAGATCCTAATGAAGATCCCCAAGACTTTATTGATTAGATCTAACGCACATTAGATGTTATACATATGAGTGGTACAGAAGCTGTCGAGTTAGCGACATATAGGTTGAAGGGTGTGGCTGTATTTTGGTATGAAGCTTGGAAGTAATCTAAGGGTATAGATGCACCTCCAATTACCTGGAAGGAGTTCAAAGAGGCATTTCTTGACCATTACTTTCCATTAGAGATCCGAGAGGCCCGTGCAGATTAGTTCTTGAACCTCCACTAGGGGAATATGAGCATGAGGGAGTATAAACTTCAATTTTAATTCCCTGGCCAGGTATGCTCCTAATGTTGTTACTACTATGGCACATAGAGTTCATTGATATGTGGATAGATTAGATTCGTATCTGGTCAGAGACTGTACCATTGCTTCCTTGAATAAAGACATGGATATAGCAAGAATACAAGCTTTTGCACAGAAATTGGAGGATCAGAGGCAAAGGAGAAGGACACAAGAGTTAGAAAGGGCGCAGTCTAAGAGGGCCAGGTCTACAAGGTAGTTTACACCATCCCAAGGTGAGCTTAGGCGTAGGTTTTCTAATAGATCGCCTAGGCCATCATCTTCCTACACTGTAGCCAGTGCTCCACTACAACTTCAGGGGTATAGGAGAAATCAGTTTGGTCCAAGAAGTGAAGGGCAAGGTGCCTGGACAGCAAGATATTTAGTGGGCCAACAAATGACTCCTAGGCAACCTTGTAAACAGTGTGGAAGAAGTCATTCAGGTATATGTCGTGTTGGGACAGACTTTTGTTATTAGTGTGGTGTGCCAGGGCATATGATAAAAGATTGCCCAAGGAGGCATATGAGTGATATAGCACAATCTACTGGGTTAGCTATTGCATCATCATCATCAGTTCCTCCATTAGGTAGGGGTCAAAAAACACCTATGGGTCGTGGTAGAGGTGTTAGAGGGAAGCTAGCTCTAGCGGAGTCCAGAATAGCACTTATGCTCTAGGGAGTCATCAAAATTTGGAAGCTTCACCTGATGTGGTCACAAGTACATTGTCCAATTTTTCACATAATGTATATGAATTAATTGACCCTGGTTCTACACTATCATACATTACCCCACTAGTTGCTGGAAAGCTTAAGAGAACACCCAAATTATTGAACCAACCATTTGAAGTGTCTGCACCAACCAGTGAATCTATTATGGCTAGAAGGGTTTATTATGACTATGTAGTAGTTGTTTGTGACTGTGACATATTAGCTGACCTTATTGATCTAGAAATAGTGAAATTTGGTGTTATAACGAGTATGGATTGGCTAGCTTCTTGCTATGCCACCGTGGATTACCGAACTAAGAAAGTGTACTTCCACTTTCCAAATAAGGTAGTTATTGAATGGGAAGGCAATATTGGGGCACCATAGAGTAAGTTCATCTCTTATTATAAGGCCGAAAAGATGATATCTAAGGGGTATATATGTCATTTAGTTAGGGTGAGAGATATGGAGGCAGAATCACCAACCCTTCAATCAGTTCCAATAGTGAATGAATTCGTTGATGTTTTCCCTGAAGAACTTTCAAGCTTACCTCCATAACGAGTAGATTTTTGTATTGACTTACTTCTAGGAACTCAACCTATTTCCATTTGTTCATATAGAATGGCCCCGACAGAATTGCGTGAATTAAAAAGGCAGTTAAAAGACTTATTATAGAAGGATTTTGTAAGACCTAGCAGTGTTATTTTAATGTAAAAAGGATGGAACATTGAGAATGTGTATCGATTATAGACAATTGAATAGGGTGACAATTAAGAATAAATATCCCTTTCCCAGGATTGATGATTTATTTGATCAGTTACAAGGTGCCAAATGCTTTTCAAAAATTGATTTGAGATCAAGTTATCACTAAGGGAGGGTAAAGGAGAAAGATATACCTAAGACTGCTTTCATAACACGCTATGGTCAGTATGGTCACTTTGAATTTCTTGTTATGTCATTTGGGCTAATGAATGCACCAACGATTTTTATGGATCTAATGAATAGGGTATTGAATCCATTCTTGGATGTGTTCGTGATAGTATTTATAGATGAAATTTTGGTATATTCAAGATCAAAAGAGGACAACGCAAATCACTTACGACAAGTTTACAGGTTTTTCTTGATCGACAGTTGTATGCCAAGTTTTCTAAATGTGAATTTGGCTAAAATCAGTGGTATTCTTGGGTCATATTATGTATGATGAGGGAATAAGTGTTGATTCACAAAAGATAGAGGATGTGAAAGATTGGCCAAGACTAACAACACCCACGGAAGTTCGGAGCTTCCTAGGTTTGGCAGGTTATTACAGAAGGTTTTGTTGAAGGTTTTTCTTCCATTTCTACATCTCTAACAAAGTTGACACATAAGGCAACCAAGTCCCAATGGGATGATACATGTGAAAGGAGCTTCCAAGAGCTGAAAAATAAGCTAATTTCTGCACCTGTGCTAGGACTCCTAAGAGGAACCTAGGGGTATGCAGTGTATTGTGATGCTTAAGGAGTTGGCTTAGGATGTGTACTGACACAACATGGTAAGGTAATTGCTTATGCATCTAGACAGCTATGAGCACATGAGAAAACTATCCAACACATGATCTTGAGCTAGCAGCGGTTGTGTTTGCTATGAAAATATAATGCCACTATTTGTATGGGGCTAACGTTGACATATATACTGATCATAAGAGCCTGTAATACATCTTTAAGCATAAAGACCCAAACTTAAGACAACAGAGATGGCTAGAGCTAATAAAGGATTATGACATTGATATACTTTACCACCCGCGGAAGACAAATGCAGTAGACGATCCTCTGAGTCGTAAGGCAACCATGAATATTGGTGATCAAGCTATGGTGAGTCAAGGAGTAGCTAAGGATCTACATTAGATAGACAGTTTGGGAGTTCTCCTTCTTGAGACTCCAAAGGAAGGGGTTATTATACATAATGTAGTAGTGTCTTCATTACTAATGGAGGTGAATGCAAAACAATTCGAGGATCCTGTTCTACGTCAGCTTTAGGAAAAGGTAAGTCAGGTTACAATAAAGGGCTTTAACCTTACACAAAATGGAGTACTTTAATGCAGATTATATATGCTTGATATTAATGGACTGAGAAAGAGGATAATGGAAGAAGCCCATCATTCTCGATATTCCATCCATCTAGGATCAACTAAGATGTACCATAACCTGAAGGGAATGTTTTGGTGGGGAGGCATGAAAAGGGACCTTGCAGAATTTATGGCTCAATGTCTATATTGCCAACAAGTGAAAGTAGAACACAGAAAGCCAGGAGGTTATATGTAGTGTATAAAACTTCCAACATGAAAGTGGGATATGATCTATATGGATTTTGGTATTGGATTGCCTCGCTCATTTCAGAAGTTTGACTCTATATTAGTAATAGTTGAGAGACTCACAAAGTCAGCACACTTCTTGCTTGTCAAGAGTGATTATACAGCTGAAGAGTATGCCAAGCTATACCTCAAAGAGATAGTCAGGCTACATGGAGTCCCAGTCTCCATTATATCTGATCGGGGGGCTCAATTCACTGCAAAGCTTTAGAAGTCCTTCCAAAGGAGTTTAGGGACACAAGTGAATTTAAGTACAGTTTTCACCCTCAAAAATATGGTCAGGAAGAATGCACCATTCAGACACTTGAAGATTTGTTGCGAGCTTGTGCATTAGACTTTAAAGGTAGTTGGGTGGACCATTTTCCACTTATTAAATTTGCCTATAATAATAGCTACCATGTGAGTATCAAGATGGCACCTTATGAAGCTTTGTATGGGAGGAAATGTAGATTGCCAATTGGATGGTTTGAAGTGGGTGAAACCATCTTGCTTGGGCCAGATCTAGTATAACAAGCCATGGATAAAGTTAAGGTAACACAGTAGCGGCTAGAAATAACCCAAAGTCATCACAAATCATATGTAGATGCTAGGAGGAAAGGATTGGAATTCTCAGTAGGGGATTGGGTATTTTTAAAAGTGTCTCCAATGAAAGGTGTTATGAGGTTTGGTAAGAAAGGAAAACTGAGCCCACGTTACATAGGGCTATATCAGATTATTAAGAGGTTCGGGCAGGTTGCATATGAACTAGAGCTACCCCAAGAGCTTTCAATGGTTCATCCAGTTTTTCATGTCTCAATGCTTTAAAAATGCATAGGTGACCAATCCCGTATCACTCCTATTGAGGATGTGCAGGTTACAGAAGATTTCACCTATGAAGAGGTACCTGGTGCTATTCTAGATCGTCAAGTTAAAAAGTTACAGAATAAAGAAATAGCTTCAGTGAAAGTACTTTGGAGAAATCTACAAGTAAAAGAAATAACATGGGAGGCCGAGGACATGATGAAATCAAAATACCTTTACTTATTTGAAGCTAAAGAGGAAGTCCAACATCCAGAATTTGGGGCCATAATAGGTACGTGTTTTTGAATGTTTATGCGTTGAACTTGGTTAAGCTATCCAATTGTGCTAACATTCGAGGACGACTGTTTCTAAGGGGGAAGGATGTAACACCCCACCTCTTACAATACTAGTACTCTCTTACAATACTAGTACTATGCAAATGAAACATGATATGGATTTTCAAATTAGCGTCAATTTTTAAAAGTGCTCGAATCTCCTATCATAGGGCGATATGTTTATCTAACGCTTAAAAGGGTTGAGTGTATACATGTTTTGTGTCAAATTGAGGAGATCACGACCCTAAACAAAGTGATAGAATTAAGGTTTTTGTAGGACTTAAGAAGCTAGCAGGTGAGTCATCTGCTTGCTTAGCTTAAATTTGCTATATAAATGGTCCAATGTCGAATTTTTCCAAGTCCGATTATGAATAAAGTTCTTGTTAAGGGTGTAACTTTAGCCCATATTTTAGCATCACAAATGGACTCTATTTTTAGCCCAAGAAGGATATTAAAAGATCCCAAAGACATCATAATTTCTTTGATAATTTAGGCCCAAAACTAACTAAGATAAAGGGGAAAAACGGGCAACAAAGGCCCATCAATTTGGAGCTCCTTAAGGCCCAAATGAAAGGGGTAAAACGGTACTTTAATTTATTGATAAAATAATGCTTAAAATGAAAAATAAAGTCTTCCAATGTAATCCTTAAAGGGGTTATAAGCAGCCCATTTAACTCATTCTTAGACTTGGAAATTTTCAGCTTTCACAAAAGTTCTTGCTTATTCTTTCTTGACTTTGTAAAGCAGCCAAAAGAAGATTTTAGGGTTCTTAAGGAGGCCCTCAACCTTTAAGGTAAAGCTAAGTGATAATAGTTGTGTATTTAGTAAGGTTTCTTCGTGAAAAATAAGAGACTATGTTGGTTAGGTATATGCTGAAATTTTGGACAGCATGTGTTCCAGGATTGTTATATATTTTTCTTGTTTATTTGGAAGATTTTCTCTTTTTTGTTGGATTGATTATAAAGGGAGGATACTGTTATTTATGAATCTTGATTCTTTAATGATATATAAAGGCTGATGCACCATTCTTACAGTTCGTGAAAGTGAGTTTTTTGTGTGATATCGTAATTGTACTTGTAATAGGAACTTGTGGGCTGATTGATTGAGGACTATGATCTCACATCCTCCACCTGTTTTGAGGACTGTTTTTGGATTATTTTAGAACTGGTTTTATTCGTATATATGGTGGGGACAATTTGGATAAAGTTGGAACAGGTTTGGAATTGTCGACGTCAAAATGTAGCGAAGTGATGTAACGTTATGCCGCCTATTTGTGTGTTGTGTAGAATTGTTATGTGTTGTGCTTTATGGATTGTTGTAAGACTATTATGGCACTAAAATAGGCTACACATGACATGTATATGAGAATGTATACTAGAAAGTATGATTAGGGTCGGAAAGATTGAAAGAATATGCTCGGGTTTATAATTATCCTCTTGCTGCCCGTGTGTTGTTCTTTTATGTGATTGGGCTGCCAAGATGTATCTATTGGATGCTAATGCTAGTTTTATCACCTACTATATTGTATATAAATATTTGGATCAAAGGAAGGTTATCTCGAGGTAATAGCGAGGTCATACAACGAGGTATGTAAGGCTACTTTCTTTCGTATTATTTGGCATGAAACATAGATCTCTCTTGGCACATAAAGTCACTTACCAACTCTGACACAACTATTAACTGTGTCTCAAATCTTTCATAAATTCATATGCTCCTGTACATAGTCACCATTGAATCTGCATACATAGTTGGATACCAAGATACACGAACTCGTTCTACTAAATAAAGTTCATGTGTTTTTCTACCTCCTATGCATTTCATTATTTGTGTAACTTACTCCTTTCATTGTGCTGTTGTCTTTTGTGATTATTTACATGTCATATATTATATCTACAGTCCTATAGCTTCAATATTATGACCACCAAAAGAATCATCTCAAAGGTAATTGAAAGACAAAGTAAAGTATATTGCTTATTGATAGGTGGTAACCTAAGGGGTGGGAGAATCACCTAGCCAGGGTTGATCCTATCACGTGGAGGGGGTAGCCCAAGGGGTTAAAGTAAAAGCCTAGCCAGGGCCAATCCCGATATAGATTTTCCACTGATCAGCTGGTCATTTTTATTACATGCTGTGCATAGATTATACAACAAAAGGTAAAGTAATAAAAAGAACATAAAGTATATGATCCCACAGTATGACTAAAGGTGGTCTCTTATCCTACACTAGTGCATAGTTCCATTTGAGTTGTTGCTTCATGTACAATATTCCTTGCCTTACATATTCAGTACATTATCTCATACTGACGTCCCTTATGAGGGACCTGCATTTCATGCTGCAGGTACAGGTGCTTGTAGATCTCCCCAGTAGGAGTATAGGATATCCATCTACTATTACCAAGCTCCAGGTTGCTTCGGAGCTTTGTGCATCTAGAGCTTATGTTTTCGTATTGTATAGTTAGTAGAGGTGGGGCCTTTCCTGACCCTTATCAGACACTTTTCCTCATCTAGAGGCTTTGTAGACTATGTAAATTAAAGTGTGGTCATGTCTCGTACTCTAGACACCGTGGCCCTAACGTCCTAGCCATATGTATTTCCTTTTGGCTTGTTATCACTGTTTATTTTCTTAAAGGCATGTCAAAGTTAGAAATCCCTTATAATTTGTATCGAAAGCACATGGATACAGGTTGGTTCTCCTGGTCCTTATCAGCAATGGGTGCCAGTCCGCCCTAATGGGACTTTGGGCATGACACGAATCCTGGTAGCTAATCTCTTTTCTTATTCATTATTACCTTGGTCCAGGCAGTAACACAAGGCGGGTTCTAATTTTACCCAGCACTAGAAAATATTCAAGACAAAGAGAATTAACTAATATATGCATGCAGACTTTTCAAGATTTATAAATTATCTAATTTTACCTTCTTAGTCCTTCATGGTTCCCACAACCCTAGTTGTGGATTTAGCTACTCATGATTTGTATAAATGCAAGACTCATGAATTTGAATAATATAATAGAGCACTTACATAATAGATTTAAGCACAAGAATATCTAAATCTTCAATAAGAAACACAATATTGCAATTACAAAATGAAATGAAAGTTTACAGGTGTTTTCTAAACTCTCCAATGTTTTTATGCTCTCTCTCACTGACTTTCATAAGAAAAATAACCTAAAAATATATTTATAATGTTTAAAATACAAATCCAAAACAAAATAGGATAATTGGGTCAATAGGCTCCACGAGGTGCTCTACGGGCTGTATAGTGATTTACGGCTCGTAGTCAGGCTTTCATAAACTGTTGCTTCAATACTAGATTTGGCTTCTACGACTACCCTCTACGGCCTATAGGGGGTTTTGTCTGATGGAATTTAAGAAAGTCCTCAATCTCTAGTCCACAGGATATGAGAATATGTCTATGGCTCATAATGTCTTCTATGGCTCATATACATATTCGTAGAACCAACTTCAAAAATACACCCTTCACTTGAATTGTGCACGAAATCTCTTTCATAACCCGTAGAATACTTTACAACTCATAAAGGGTCTCGTGGATCCTCAAATTCAGCAACTTCTGAATATTTTTCCTGGATATTATGGTAACCCTAGAATCCTGCAAAACAAACACAAAAATACACCAAATCTACTAACATTGTATTGATAACACACAAAATTCCAAGTTCTAGGCATCAAAAGTGCTCTATTTTGACAGTACATCAACATCCTCTACTTAAAATTGTTGCTTATCATCAAGCGATGGACTCGATCTATATAAGTAGCACAGTAACACACAGACCTCAATCTAGTGGCATACATCTCATCAACCTTAAGTACATATACCCATTCCACTTTTCAAAACACAATAAGATAGTTATCCTGCAAACCAACACAGATCAATGCATGTGACAATTATAATTATGACAAGCGAGGTAACTATTAGCAAGCCACTATCACTGAAGAAGTCTAATGATAACAATGTAATGCAAGTGTCCTCATAAAAAAAGTCCCATATCTTACTCACAATCATGTTTTCATGTCACGACCTTGACCTAGGGACTAGCCATGACCAATGAATGAGGAACCCGAAGGAACCCCAAACAAGCCTCTTTATATATCATTACACATCCTTGATCACATAAGAAATTAAAATGACAATAGGAGAAGATATGTAGATGGGGAAAAAGAGGCTATGGGACATCTTTGATACCATAACAACAATAAGCAAGAGACCTAAGACTCATAGCATGATTACACCATATGTCTAACAACACCTCTACTACATAGATCAGAGTGGGGACCAAGACAAGCAACCGGGCTCACCCTCATAGTTATAAGTATACGATAAAGTAAAGAGAGTCTTAATACACAGTATAAGAGAATAGTCATTATCCCCAGAATGGAGGAATCACCAAAGGCTAACTTGAACAATATTTCTAGCCACGAGAAGAATCAATAAGAGCTCCGGTTCCTACATGGTAACATCATGTAGAAGTAGAGTATGCGTTAGTACGTTTGAATGTACTAAGTATGTGGGTCGCAATGTAAAAAAAGATATGCATCATAATCAAAATGCATAATAATAATAAGCAATGAATAACATAACAATATGATATGTAGGAATGTTGCATGAAGTAAAACATGCTTACAATTCATTCAACTCATATAGATCATAATAGATAAGTATGGAAAGAGACCTCAACTGACATAACACAAGACCAAGTAAGCCACTACTTGGAATCCCAATTACAATCCTACACCGGAAGAAAGGGGAAAGTTACTCGTCAACATAAACCTCCTATTGCCTAAGTGGATCCACTAAGCCTTATGTGAAACAGGTACTCATCTCTAGTTCTTAGACTCAAGTACTTGCCTCAATCCCAGACTCGAGTACTCATCTCAAGGCCTCATATTTAGGGCACTCGCCTTTTACAGATTTGGGGACTCGCCTCTAATCCTTTTAGCTATGGTGGCACGTAGTTCTAGGACTTGGGAACTCGCCTCTAGTCTACTCGATACTAAGTCTAATCCCACGAAACATATATAAGATAACCATACTTCAATAACTTGTAATAAACATAGAGACATGACACGAGTAGCTCTTAACATCATTGACCTCATGTGGTGACCTTAACTTCAATAATAAGAATAAATCATCATCAACATTCTCCTTTCATTATCATCAAATATCAAAGGCTCACAAGAGGTATAATCTAGAAAGGGGCTTAATCCACCCCTACAACATCATCAATATTTATTTGAAATAATTAATTATTATGTGTATATTAGGAAGAATATATTAGATGCCATAATTATTATGTGTATATTAGGAAGAAT
>JAABOM020055480.1:0-15366 GCA_011800125.2 Solanum clarkiae | reverse complement strand
GTTTTATATATGTATAGAGCTTATGTTTACATTTTGCAGTCTGTTGAGGCGGGGTCTGTCCCGACCCTTATTTGATAGGCTTTGTAGACTATGTGAAGTGAAGTATAATTATGTCTCGTACTTTAGACAGCGTTGCCCCAACAGCCTAGTCATATTCATTTGTTTTTGGCCTGTTATTACTGTCTATCTATTTTAAAGTATGTAAAAGGTGGAAATCCATTATAATGGATATAGAAAGAGCATAGTTATAGGTTGGTTCTCCCGAGCCTTATCGTCAACGGGTGCCGGTCCGCTCTGACGGGACTTAGGGCGTGACATATATACCCCTCAACATGGTAGATGAGCATAGCATCTCCATCATAGTGGTCAAGGTATATACCCATCAACATGGTAGATAGACATAACCCCCCTTCCCCCCATCATAGTGGTTGAGACATATAACCTTCTCAACAAGGTGTGGTCAACTTGCAACACTATAGATAATTTTATGAATTCGGTACATACATACAATCCCTTCATCATCATAGAGTCATTTAACTCGTAACCCTCTCATAGACCATCAATAATCCAAGAATTCATGTCAATACATTTTATCAAACACTTGGCAGGTGTGTAATGCTAGTTCAAAATCATACAATTCAAGAGTGAAATAATATAAGAAAACTGAATGTAAATCAACCTACCAACACATTGTAAAGCCCATATGCAAGATACCTTGTAACCCATGATCAAGTCTCATAATAGATTATAGTTTCATAGCTCAAAACATGCATAGTCAATCAATATTTCATAAAACCCCAACAAGGTTTATAATCAAATTTTATTATAAGAGATATCCATAAATAATCCAACTTGAGAACATGCAATTTATATAAAAAGGAAGGTTAGGCACCATGGGTGAAAGGACACAACTGTCGAAACCCACATACCTCAAACTTGAGTTTTCTTGATGTGGTCTTAAAGGAGACTTGAAGCACGAATGGAGTTCATGAGATCCAGAATTGAGCTTGGGGCATTTGAACTTTGGATGAAATATTTGATTAAGTGTTAGAGACTGTTTTGAGAGGGTCTTGAGTAATATAGAGTTGAAACATGGCAAAGTATAGGTGTTTTTACGCATAGGTGATTATGGGGATATGAACCCAAAGCCCTTAGGTTGAAACAACTTTTTTCAAGAAATAAATAACACTGATCCGTGTCCCTGGCGCATTGCAGCCATGGCATGGATCGTCACTGGCATTTGATTTTTTTGAAAAATTATGTTTCGCTGTAGGTTCTCTAATGTCACAACCCAAGCCTAGGGCCTAGACGTGATCAGTGAATGGGAACCCAAAGGGACCCCAAACAAGCCTCGTAGCATATCATTATACATCCTTGGTTGCGGAAGCAATTAAATGACATTTGAAGAATAGAAATGAGGGTAAAGGGACTAAGATAGAAATTGTCATAACATAGAATCAAAAGATAATAAAATCATCTTATAGCATAAATACATAGCATTGTCTAATAACACCTCTACTACATAGATAAGAGCGGGGACAAGACATACAACTGGGCGCTCACCCTCATAATCAACAAGATCAATACATCAAGAACAATAATGTCTTATATATAGCAAGAGTTCACAAACTAGGTTCCCGGAATGGAGGACTCACCAACCATCTTGAGAATGTCTTACTAGATACATAGAGGAGGATGCTCAAGAGGGACTCCAGTTCCTACATGGTGATATTATGCGGGCAAGAGTATGTTTTAGTACGCTAGAATGTACTAAGTATATAGGATGCAATGCAAGAAGATATAGGCATCATACGTGAAATGCATAGTGATAAGCAACAGACATCATATAATAATAGGGCATTTATGATCAATACTTAAGTAAAATATGCTTAAGTAAGTCATGCTTAAAGGGTATCATATGTGTAGAAGACACCAAGCGAGATTCCAAAGTACAAACCCTTTGGTAGGTTGATGATGATCTCACTCCATCACCTTTGTGTGTAAGGTACAAAGCCCTCAACTAGGTTTGTGGCAATCTCACCTACACCCTGATGCTAAGGTACAAACCCCTTGATCGGTTACAGGATAGTCACACCCTACCTCTCATGGTGTCAATGTACAAACCCCTTGATAGGTTACCAAGGTATAGACCACTTGATAGGTTAGAGGATGGTCACACCCTACCTCCCATGGTGCCAAGGTACAAACCCCCTTTGATAATTTAGAGGATGGTCACATCCTACCTCCTATGGTGATTGAGGCATACCCCTCAATTGGCTATGGTTAATCCTACACTATATTGAGAAATACCATATATATACTTTCCTTATATCATCATCATAACATCACATACATACTCTTCTTTTGATCATCATAACATATTCATAATATAAGACATGCATGGTCCTTCAAATCCTCAAGAAAATCATATTCGGATATTTTATCAAACACTTGATTGGTGTGTATTACTAGTGTAAAACCTTGCAATTCAAGAGTGAAATCATGCAAATAAATCCAATGTAAAACTATTAATCCACACCTTGTAACACCATCAAGCAACATGCATCAAAACCCTTCATCAAATCTCACACTAGATCTAAGATTTATAGCTCAAAACATGCTAAAACAATCATTCTTTCATGAAACTCCAATTTACTGTGCAGTGAAATTTCAAATAATCAAGACCCATGAGTAAATCAACTTCAAATCATGCAATTTAAGTAGAAAAGAGGATTTAGGCATCATGGGTGAATGGATCCTATTGTTGAAACCCATATACCTTAGCTTTGGAGAAACTCTTAATGAAGATTGAAAATGGATACGTGGAGGTTGAACGAAATCCTTAGATCCGGAAGAGGTTTTGAGACTTTAATTTAGGAGTGAAAAATGTGGTTGTGTTTGAGTGAGTATTGGAGAATATTTAGGATGATGTGAGGGTGAAATATGGTATAGGTACTTTCACACCTGGGGGACTTAGGCCCAAGGACTGACTAAAGAAAAACAAGATCAAAATAACACTATGGCAGGTCACAGAAGCGGCACGCCCGACTCACTAGAATTTGCATCCTTGAAATTTCAACTTTTGATACGGTTGCTCTAAAATCAGGGTTAGACCCATTTCCCACTCAATTTGACTCCCTGAACAAGAATATGAAGTCGAATTTTCAAAATAATGAATGAATATTAGATATATCAAAATTACGATTCGCGCACTTTGGAGGCATATTTTTCTGGCACTTTTAAGGTCGTTTCATATAAAATCGGGGTTATACCCATTTCCTACTCAATGTTTCTCCTGATCATGAATATAAAGTTGGATTTTTGATATCATGCATGAATTTTGAGATACATGAAAATTACGATTATGAACATTTTCGAGGCACATTTTCGGGCATTTTCGAGGACATTTAATATCTCCCCCTTGGGAACATTCATCCCCGAATGTCAAAGAAGCATACATGAGAGAAGTAGTCAAGAGGATTTCAGCCTGACATAAATGTAACAAATACACTTACACATCATTTTCAAAAATCTCAACATGAATGTCAAAAATTACTGTAAACTTGTCAACATAAACATGAATGCATGCAAATGGCATAAATGCTGAAACTTAAGACTTGAAATTATGTAGGGAACTTAAATTAGTACCTTGGGCATGAGTAGAGTGGAAGAGATATAGATATCATTTTCTTACATCTACATCGGCTTTCCATGTGGCACTTTCAACTTGTTGATTCCTCCAAAGGACCTTGATGGAAGCTACATCCTTGTTTCTTAATCTCTTCACTTGCCATCCAAACTTTCTACTGGAACTTCCTCGTAAGTCAAGTTATCTTCCACCACACCCATAACATCCAATGGCACAATAACACTTGGGTGTCAATTAACAACTCCAACTCATAGGCCACTTTACCAGTCCTCCTCAACACCCTATATGGACCCACAAACCTTGGGTTCAATTTCCTGTCTTGCCAAAATGGATTAGACCCTTCATGGCTGAGACTTTCAAGTAAACCCAATCATCAACCTTAAACTCCAGATCTTTCCTTCTCACATCGGAATATGACTTATGTCTACTTTGGATTGTTTTCAATCTCTCCCTTATCAACCTTACCTTCTCGAAGGCTTTCATGACTAAATCGAACCAAACAAAGCCATCTCCCTCACCTCAAACCATCAAACCGGGGATCTATAGTGTCTACCATAGAGAGCCTCAAAATAAGTCATACCAATGCTTGAATGGTAACTATTATTGTAAGCAAACTCAATGAGTGGAAGATGTTTATCCCAATTACCCTTAAACTCCAAAACACAAGCTCTAAGCTTTTCCTCAAGAGTTTGGATAGATATTTTGGCTCGGCCATCCATTTGAGGGTGAAAGGTTGTACTAAGCTTTAACTTGGTACCAAGACCTCTTTGGAAGGACCTCCAAAAGTGAGAAGTGAATTGAGCACCACAATCTGAAATGATAGACAAAGGCACCCCATGCAATCTAACCAATTCATAAATATACAACTTAGCATAATCTTTGGCACAATAAGTAGTTTTGACCGGTAGGAAGTGAGCTGACTTTGTCATTCTATCCGCAACAACCCAAATGGAATCAAAATGCTTTCTAGTTATAGGCAACCCAACCATAAAATCCATGTTGATTTCCTCCTACTTCCAAGTAGGAATCTCTATATCTTGGGCTAGGCCACCCGGCCTTTGATTTTCCGCTTTAACTTGTTGGCAATGGTGACATCCACATATGAACTTGTCAATATCTTTCTTCATACCTCCCCACCTATACACCTCTCTCAAATCTCTACAAATCTTTGTAATAGAATCGGACGAATTATGAGCTTCATCTAAAATTAACTTCCTCAAGTCATCTACATTAGGAACACACAATCTACCTTAGAAACTAAGGGCACCATCTCCCCCTTCGAAGAAAACGTCCACTTTACCATCTCTCACCAAGGCCTTCAATTCTACCAAGGTGGGGTCAAGATATTGTTTTGCTTTTACCTCCTCAATCAATGAAGATTTAGAATCATCAATAACCACTATACCACCATTGTCAACTTCCTCCAACCTAACCCCGAATCTAGCCAACCGATGAACCTCTCCAGCCACCTCCTTTCCAGCATCATCCACATGTGCTAGACTACCCATAGACACCTCTACATAGAGCATCAACCACAACATTAGCTGTACTAGAGTGATTATGCACAATCATATCATAATCTGTAAGGAGCTCTACCCATCTTCTTTGTCTCAAGTTAAGATCTCTTTGGGTGAACACATATTAGAGACTCTTATGATCGGTAAACACATCTATATGAACCCCATATAAATAATTATGTCAAATTTTCAAAAAAAATATCACGGAGGCTAATTTAAGATCATGGGTGGGATAATTCTTTACATTCAGCTCAAGTTTTCTAAAGGCATATGTTGCCACCTTACCATTTTGGATCAAAACACAACCCAATCCAATTCTTAAGGCATCACAATATACAACAAACCCTTCCAACCCTTTCAGTAGAGACAAGATTGGAGCGAAGACAAGCTTATCTTTCAAAGTATGGAAACTCTTCTCACATTCATCGGTCCACACAAATTTTGACTTCTTTTGGGTCTACTTAGTCATAAGAGAAGAAATAGAAGAGAACTCATTCACAAACCACCGGTAATAACCTGCTAAATCTAGGAAACTTCTAATATCTGATGGAGTCAAAGGTGTTGAACAATTTCTAGTCACCTCCGTCTTCTTAGGATCCACATTAATCTCTCCTCCCTCAAGATTTGCAATACACCCTCAAGTTATTCACATGCTCCTCCTCACTATCGGAATAAATCAAGATATCAATAATAATAACCACCACAAACAAATCACGGTAGGGTTTAAAGACCCTATTCATAAGATTCATGAATATAGTCAGTGCATTAGTCAACCCGAAAGACATAACCACAAACTCAAAGTGCCCTTACCAAGTTCATAAGGTCGTCTTGGGAATGTCACACTCCCTCATTTTCACTTGGTGATACTTGGACCAGAGATCAATCTTAGAGAAGTGACTATCCACTTCAAGTTGATCAAAAGGGCCATCAATCCTTGGTATAGGGTATTTATTCTTTATGGTGACTCTATTAAGTTACTAATAATCAATGCACATTCTAAGAGCACCATCCTTATTCTTCACAAATAACACTGGTGCACCCCAAGGGGATTGACTAGGCATTATAAAACCCTTCTCCAACAAATCCCTCAATTGTTCTTTCAACTCCGTCGGGGCTATACTGTAAGGGAGAATAAAAATAGGTACAGTATCAGAAGGAGGTTTGTACCAAAGTCAATTTCTCTTTCGGGAGGAACACCAAGAATCTCAGTGGGAAAGACATCAAAAAACTCATTAACCACCAGACCCGACTCTATAGGAAGGACCTTGGACTCAATATCCTTAACTCTAACAAGAGGATAGAGACAACTTTATAAATCAACTTTTGGGCTTTAATGCAAGAAATGAATCCACCCTTGACCACCACATCATGACTTTCCCAATCAAGGAAAGGCTCATTAGGAAATTGGAATTTGACCTTACGGGTTCTACAATCAATATAAGCATTACATGCATGCAACCAATTCATCCCAAGAATGACATCAAAATTCACCATATCTAATGCAATAAAATCACAAAGCAAGATTTTACGGAAAATACCAATGGGATAATTTCTATAGACGCTTCTGGAAATAATGGATGCACCAATGAGAGTAGACACTTCACATCTCACATAATAATTCAGTATTGACATGAAGCTTTTTGGCAACAAAACGAGTCATAAGAGAAAGAGTATACCTGAGTTGATCAATGCATACGCAGCAAAATCAAAAACTTTTAACGAACTAGTGACGACATCAGGCACCTCATCCACCCCTTGTCTCTCTTAAAGAGCATAGAATCTATTTTGTCTTGGGGCACTCTCTTGTTGGCCTCATCTTCCTTTTTAAACCTGCATTTGGACCTCGGCTTCATGGATGGCCATCTTTACCCTTGTTTTGATTACAAGGACAATCAAGTACCTTATGAACCACTTCACCACAACCATGGAAAGCATTGGTGTTGTTCAAACATGGGCCATCACGGCCTCTACCACATCTTGGGCACATAGGGTTAGGCAGCACACCACCACCACTTGATCACCCTCCTCTTCCATGTGGCTAGTACTATCTTCAAGTAATTTTGGTGATTCATCAATTTTGAGGACAATGTCTTTGATCTTATGCTATTTATAAGGACTCTCTTTCTTTTGATTTATGCTTTTGACTATAAGAGTGAGCTCAAATTTGAAGTATAGAGGTGTTATTGGACACGATATGTAACTATGCTTGAGCTTGACTCTTTGATGTTTTATGTTATGAAAGAGTTCCCTTAGCCCATTATCCTTGTTTTATGAATTCTTGTTGTTGTTCAAATGCTTCCCTGACAAAGTATGTGTAATGATATGTTAAGAGGCTTGCTTCGGGTCCCTTCGGGTTCCCCATTCGCCATCTCACGTCTAGGACCTAGGCTTGGTTGGTGATAGGTTCGACACTCCTCATTAACCAAGTCGGACACAGCTGACACAAACTTGTTTATCCTAGACTTCAGCTCGGCAACCAATTGGCAGGAATATTTGGATAGTTGATTTGTAATGACCCTGAAGGTCATTTTCGGTATTTTTAGCTAAATTACTATTTTTCCCTTCTTAAAAGTTGTCTTGAGTCATTATTGGCTAATGCTAAAAGTTAGATTTCAAAATTATGGTGATAATCTTGATTTTTGCAAATGAAAGAGTTTTTAAAAGGCTTAGTTGAAAATTTTGATTTTTCTGGCCATTTTAAGTTTCAATTGTCTGATCATGGTTTTGTCAATTCTATCAGCTCTGGAATGATGAATATGGTCTAGGGTAACTTGCAGAACTTAATTTAGAGTTAAAATGAAGATTTTAGGTCAGAAGTTGCATTTTTAGTTGTTATTGGAGCCAAAGTTTGACATCGATCAACAATCGGGGTCAGAAGCTCAAATTGGAATTCTGAAAATTTCAATAGTTTCTGATGGTAAAACTAATGCTAGAAATGCTTTCACTGTAATTTTTAGAGCTTGTGAGAATATTTTGAGTTTTTGAGTCCGAAACTGGTTTAAATGAGCTTTATCAGGTTTTGGGTCAAGGAGGCCTGAATTACAAATTCTGATATTTCCATTGGATCCGAAACGTTGAGTTTGGGCTAGGAGGACCTTTCATTTAGTTCATGGGGATTCAGAGTGTGTTTTGACCCCCTTGGTAGTTTTTGATATTATGAAATGGGACCCACATTGGAATAAAATGATCTCCAGTGAGAATTTTGACCACAACAATGAGTCTGTAATGTCATTTCCGATCAGATTTCGTATATGGATTGTATTTTTTTTCAACTTTGGATGAGGTCGGAGCATTGAATTTAAGTGCGAGAAGTTACTGAAAATACTGAAACGGGCGGGTGATGTGGCCCAATAAGGTCCTGCCATGTGGCAAAACTGTTCATAGACCCTTAAATTTGCACATTGTTGCAGAAATTCATCCATTTCTTCCCAAACTTGAACCTTCAATTTCTCTCTCAATTTTGATTTGATTTGAGTGATTCAAAAGGCTAAATTGTATAATTTTCAGAGACGAACAACTTGGAAGCTTCAGAAATTGACTTTGTTATTTTGTTTGAGGTAAAATTTGCAGATTTTGCTGCTGCATTTTTAATATATTTCGAAAACTTTAACATGAGATTTCTTCCTCATATTAGCACCATTTTTGAAATGGTTTTCGCTACTGAATTCCTTATCATTGGGGGAAGATTATTTACATCTCACGGCATTCATTTTCATCCCATAATGCTCTAGCTTGTTATGATTATATTGAGTGCTATTGAGATTGGTTATTCATTATATCATTTGACTTGTTTACGTCTTTACATGATGACTTTTGGTATTGATTTCATGACACCTGATGAATTAGCGAGAACTTAATAAATTGTAGAATTTTTCTCTATGACTTGAAAGTGGGATAATGAGAATTATGTTATGAATTCTTGTATTGCAAAATAGTTGTGAGATTGTGATCCCTAGAAGCCTAATGCTAAGTGATGATTATATCTACATTCTAGTAATTTTCTATGTATGATACATATATTGTGCTGGGGTTTTTTGTTTTTGAGTGCAGGCTTATAGTCTGGTGGTACGTGGTTGGGTGTTAAGGAGTTACTTGGTTCTTCATTATTTTAAGTTAAGTTAGTTCCATTTACTGAGTACCCTGTTGTTTGGTGCTCACCTCTTGCTACATTTTGTGGGATGCGAGCCTGAACCCTCCGGTTAGACTTTTTTCATTACAGGATCGAGCTTCCGGATTATTCTTAAGGTAGTTGCTTATGACGTCAGCAGAACTTCAAGGAATCTATTATTATGTTATGCTCTATTTGAGAGCTAGAAATTTGTGACATGTATTTTATTTGAGGATTTTTTATTTAGAGTCTTGTACATGTGACACCAGTCCTTGGGATAGTTGTAGTTTGATATTCATATGATTAACTATTGTATTAGTCTATTCATCTTTCGCAATTGTTGTTATGTTTGGATTAGTAAGTTTTAGGCTGACTTGCCTTGGTGGGTTAGGTGAGTGCCATCATGCCTGAATTTCGGGTCGTGACATGATTGAACTTAATGGCATACTCCCTCACACTCATGGAACCTTGCTTAAGATTCATAAATTCCATCATTTTGGCCTCCCTTAGCTCAATAGGAAAGAACCGGTTGAGAAATTATCACGACCCGTCCCAGGGACCGTGACTGTCCCTGGGACGGGTCGTGACAGAAATGTCGCCTTGAACTCTTCCCAAAGGATGAAATTGTTATTCCCCTTCTCCATCCTCCATTGGGTGAACCAAATTTGAACCACCCCTTTGAGTTGGTAGGCTGTATTCTCTGGCTTTTCTTTCGAATGAACCCCTATAATAGACAACACCTTATACACTTCATCAATGAATTCTTGAGGGTCTTCATTAACCTTAGACCCACGGAACTCTAGTGGGTTCATTCTAGTAAAATACCTCACCCTTTAGGCCGGAGTAGGAGCATGAGGAGCTTGGGCCCCTTTGTTGATTTGGTTGGTCATAGCTTGAGCTAACATGTAATAGCATCCCAGAACTCTTAATGAGTCACTCCCCCATCTTGAGAAATACCCTTACCTTAACTTCTATAGCACGACATAGATCATGAAGATGGGAAACATTTCCTAAAATGGCTCATAGCTTCTTACTCATAGTTGTGGTGTACTTCATAACCATGAATAAGACACTAATCGAGTTGGTGTGTTGGATTCCGAGGACCATTAACAACCTAGTGCTCTGATACCATGCTTGTCATGACTCAAGCCTAGAAACTAGACACGACACGGTGAATGGGAGCCTAAGGGGACCCTAAACAAGCCTCATAGAATATCATACACACATCCTTGGTCGCAGAAGCAAAATAAACAACAAAAAGAGATATAAATAAGGGAAAACGGTACGAAGGGAAGTCTTTGATAACATAAAACATAGAAGAGTCAAAGCTCAAAGCATAATTATATCATTTGTTACAATTACACTTCTAAACATGGATTGGAGTAGGGGCCAAGACAGTTTTTGTGCTCACCCTTATAGTATCAAGAGTTCAACTTAAAGAGAAAACAAGTGACAAGAATAAGATAGCTAATGTCCCCAAACTTGAGGACTCACCAAAGCTCTTCTTCCAAAATGCCAAGGCTAGCCACGTGGAGGATGACCTAGAGGTGCTCCGGTTCCTACGTGGTAACATCATGTAGGCATAGAGTATGTGTTAGTACGTTTGAATGTACTAAGTATGTAGGATTCAATGCAACAAGACATAGACAACATAGTCAAAATATATAATCATAAGCAATGGATAAGTATAATAACAATATGACATGCATGATCAATGCTTGAAATAAAACATGCTTATAAAACATATAACTTTAGCATATAGATTACATGTGTAAGAAGGGACCATAATTATAGACTAAGCAAAGAAATCCAGGGCATATGACCCCTTTAAGGTGATTAAGGTATCTTCCACTCAACATGGTAAATGGGCATAGCACCCACCATCATAGTGGTCAAGGTATATACCCCTCAACATGGTAGATGGGGATAGGACACCCCATCATAGTGGCCAAGGTATATACCCCTCAACATGGTAAATGGGCATAGCACCCCCCATCATAATGGTCAAGGTATATACCCCGCAACCTGGTAAATAGGCATAACACCCCCATCATAGTGGCTGAGGCATATCATCCCCTCAACAAGGTGTGGTCAACTTATAACAGTAAAGATAGTTTTCATGAATTCAATATATACATACAATCCCTTCTTCATCATAGAGTCATTTAACTTGTAAACTATGTCATAGACCATCAACCTAAGAATTCATGTTAAGACATTTTATCAAACACTTGGTAGGTGTGTAATGCTAGTTCAAAATCATACAATTCAAGAGTCAAATAATAAGAGAAAACACAATGTAAATCAACCCACCAACACATTGTAAAACCCTTATGCAAGATACCTTGAAACCCATCATCCAATATCATAATAGATCATAGTTTCATAGCTCAAAACATGCATAGTTAATCAACATTTCATAAAACTCCAACAAAGTTTATAATCAAATTTCATAATAAGAGATACCCATAGATAATCCAACTTGAAAACATGTAATTTATATAAAAAAGGAGGTTGGGCACCATGGGTGAAAGGACCCAATGGTTGATGCCCACATACTTCAAACGTGGATTTTCTTGATGTAGTATTGAAGGAGACTTGAAGGTTAAATGGAGTTCTTGAGATCCGGAATCGAGATTGGGTCACTTGAATTTTGGATGAAATTTTTGGTTTAGTGTTAGAGAGGGTTTTAAGAGGGTCTTGAGTGATATAGAGTTGACAAATGGCTACTTATAGGTGTTTTTATTCATAGGTGGGCATGGGCTATGACCCCAAAGCCCTTGGGCTGAATTGGTTTTTTCAGGAGGCAAATAACACTGATCTTGGCGCATCGTAACAAGGGTGCGGATCGTCACTGGAATTCAATTTTTCAAAAAAATTATTTTTCACTACGGGTGCTCTAAAATCAGGGCTATACCCATTTTTCACTCAATATTCCCCCTTATCAATAATATGAAGTAGAATTTTTGATATCATGCACAGATTTTAAGACATATAGAAATTGCGATTATGGGCATTTTCGAGGCACTTTTTCTGGCATTTTTGGTTCGTTTCTTCGACGGAGTATGTTGGATTCTGAGGACCACTAACAACCTAGTGTTGTGATACCAAGTTTGTCATGACCCAAGCCTAGGGCCTAGATGTGACACGGTAAATGGGAACCCAAAGGGACCCTAAACAAGCCTCTTATCATACCAATCACACATCCTTGGTTGCGAAAGAAAATTTAACACAACAAGAGATACAATAAAATGGAAGCGGGACTAAGGGACATCTTGATATTCATAAAATCATAAAAGAGTCAAGCTCATAGCATGAATACACCATAATATCCAACATACACCTCTAACTTGGAACAGAGTGGAGGCCAAGACACTTTCTGGGCTTACCCTCATATTAACAACTGATCAACGGAAGGAAGCCTCAAAATAGCAAGAGTGATATAGATAGTGCCCTTGTACTTGAGGACTCACCAATGCTTATATCTGAAGTATCAACTAGCCACGAGGAGGATGATCAAAAGATGCTCCGGTACCTACATGGTAATATCATGTAGGTATAGAGTATGCGTTAGTATGTTTTAATGTACTAAGTATGCGGGATGCAATGCAACAAACTTAAGCTAATATAATGAAAATGCATAATCATAAGTAATTGATTTATAATGTCAATATGGCATGCAATGTTCATAATAAAATATACTTGTAAATCATTCAACTTGCATAGTATATAATACATTTATGGGAAGAGACCTTAACTGACATAGACCAAGTGAGCTACTGTTTGGAATTCAAGGCACGTCATGCCCTTGGTAGTGTGATTTAAGCATGTCACCCTCTTAACAAGATGATCAAGGCATGTCACCCCCTTAAAAAGGTGTGGTCTACTTTCCATGGTAGCCATACAATAAATAATCCGACATGTCACCCCCTCGTCAAGGTGATCGAGGCATGTCACCCCCTCGACAATATGGGTATAACTAGATGGGTCCACTAGAAAGCCATAAAAGAGATCGTGTATAATCACATGGTGACACATAGTTTAGAGACTAATACTTTACATAAGGACCCCTTGAGTCGAGCCCCTATCTTAAGTCTTAATCGGTGCTAAGTCAAATCCCACAGAATACTTGAAATAATCATACTTTAGTCATAATATGAATAACTTATAAGAGACATGATAACATGACTTGAGTAGCTTTTAAACATGTTTGACCTCTAATAGTGAGTCTAACTTGAACATAAGTATAGATAGCAATCATACATGATCCCTTACTTTAATATGAATGACTCACAAGAGGCAAAAATCTTTAAAAAGGGCTTAACTTGATACTTGCAACATCATCGATGCTTTTCACGAATTCCATACATACTTGAAAGCCCTTAATCATCATGAAGTCACTTGACTTGTAAATCTTGTAATAGATCATTAATAACTTGAGAATTCTTGACTTGTCATTTTATCAAACACATGGTGAGTTCATAATACTAGTTAAAAATTATGCAATTCAAGAGTGAAATAAGATGAGAAAACTTAATACAAATCAACCTGCCAAAATGTAGTAAAAACCCTCAGGTAGGGCACCTCAAACCCATCGTCAGAACTAATAATAGATCATAGTTTCATAGCTCAAAACATGCATAGTCTCAATAGACAAAAATTAACTCATAGTGTAAGCTTAAAATAGATATTCATGCATAATCAACGATACTTTATAAAATCCCAACATAATTCATGCTCATATTTCATAATAAGAGATACCCACAAGTAATACAACTTGAAAATATGCAATTTTCATAAAAAGCAAGATTGGACTCCATGGGTGAAAGGACCCATTGGATGAAATTCACATACCTCAAACTTAGATTTTCTTGAGATGACTTAGAGGAAACTTAGAGCTTGAAGTGAATTCTTGAGTTCCAAACTTAATCTTGAAATCCTTGAATTTGGTATGAGATATTTGATTAAGTCATAGAGTTGTTTTTGAGAGGGTTTGAATGATATAGAGTTTAAAAATAACTAAGTATAAGTGATTGCACATTTTAGTGCGTATGGGGATATAACCCCAATGCCCTTGGGTGCATAGGAAAACTAAAGAAAAAGTTGTACTGGTCCATGGCGCGGACCCAACGTAAAGGAATATGTTAAAATGCTTAATGTCCCTGACGCAACGCGATTAAGGCGCGGATGCTTTCTCGAAATCAAAAATTAGTGAAAATTATTTTTCACTACGGGTCATCTAAGATCCGAGTTATACCCATTCCCACCCAATTTGTCCCCCTAATCGAGAGTATGAAGTCAGATTTTCGATATCATGCACGAATCTTAAGATTTAGAGAAACTATAATCATGGGCATTCTGAAGCACATTTTGGGGTGTTTTATAGACTTTGAAAGAGTGGGAAAAGAGAAAAATAACCTTTTATAAAAAGTTGTCATAAGTCGTCTATGGGCCTATCAAGGGTTTGTAGAAATTTCCACAGCCCATAGGGACCCTTTGGTAAATTTTTTGGCAAATTTTGAGGTCTCTGGATCAATTTCACGAGCCAAACAGTAGATTGGTCTGTTAAGTCTGGGACCAAAAATGTGTATAGTCAAGACTATTTCCATGAGATAGCAGAAGGGTCATACCTTTTCCTACGACCCGTAAATAGATTTTGTATTTCTCCTCTGTTTTGGTAGTCTTCACTAAAACAACCATAATTTTTTACTCCGAATTCTAGATAAGGTGAAACCAATTGCATTAGAAAGATAATTCAAAGAGCTTTCATTTGTTAGGCCATAGGCCACCTAATTCATTATGTGCTAATAGTTGTGATCATTTAAAAATAACTCTTGCGTAATCTAACACTAGAAACTCAATTTATAGTAAAATTTTGAACTCATCTAAGTGCTAGAGGTCCTTCATGACCCTAATCCACTTCCCATATGTAAGAATGAGTCTTTAAACATAGATATATATAAGAATAGAGTTATGGGGTGTCACATAATAGAAATGTCATGATATTAGAAAAGCAAAAATAGAATTAAAAAATGAATGGGATAAATATTGATATTGAGATTAAAATGAACATTTTTTAAAAAATCAAATAA
>JAABOM020055479.1:0-52459 GCA_011800125.2 Solanum clarkiae | reverse complement strand
TATGCTTTGTTATGTTCATCTTAGTATGTGTTTTTCCTTTGAGGACAAAGTATCCTATTTTGGTGGGGTTAGATTGATCTTGGAGGAGGTCTATTGTGTTAGATATTCTATCCATCTTATGTATTTTCAAAATACAACACATCTGATGCCTAAACTAAGGGATTTTGTGAGTTCTTAATGCGACTTTTTATAGTTTATATGTGTTTTTTGTGTTATTCTTGCAGAAAAGTTAGGTTGACATGATTTTGAAGATAAAATGTAGATTTTTCTTAAGCATATGACATATGAGCTCACCTATGAGTCGTAGCAAGAAACAAATACCAAAAATTAGAAAATTTGCTAAGTGGAGGTCACCCTTATGAGGCCATCCTGCGAGTCGTAAGTCTCACTAAGACTCGTATGGGTAGACTCGCAGTAGGAATCAGATAGACAAAATGTTAGACAAAAAACTTGAGGCCTAGACTACGAGAGTAATATACAAGTTGTAGCCCAAGAAAAGACTCGTACCAGTGGGTCATACCAGCTGTGTCCAAGATGCCAAGATCTTGATACGAGACCTCGATTATGTCTCGTAGGTCACCCTACGAGTCGTACTGTCAAGGTACACAAGCTTTCAACTCTCTTTTCTATAGACTTTTTAGGGTTTATTTGTACACACTCTAAATACATTAAGTTAGGGTTTCATTTCATATCAGATTTCAGATATTGTAGACTTAGGAATTTGCCTTGGAATATTCTCTAAAGAATATTTTAGGGTTCTTAGTTTAGTTTATTATTTTCTTTTGGCAAGTGCATTTTGGGATTGCAAATCTTACTTTGTACACTTTATCAATCAATCAAGCTTTGCATTTACAACTTGTGGTGTCTACACTCTTCATTGTTCTTGGTAAAACTCTCAACTATGTCTTGTATTTGCATTCTTGTTTGTTTTTCCTTAGCCATGAGCAGCTAAGCACCCACAACTTAGGGTTGTAGGAACCATGGATAATTGACTTGAAATAACCTAGGTTTATTGCATCTCTATGATTGGGGTTTTACATGTATTGTCTATTTCCCTTCAATGTAATTATTGTTTGGTGGTGGCCAACACAAAACCAAACCTACTATCACGATCTCGACCAAGGTAGTGAAGAATAAGAGAAGGGAAGTATATGACAGGATTCAATTGATGCATTCTCATCTAATCGACGAAACCTTACCAAGGGGAAGTTGACTAGGACAATAGGTAATGGTTGGTTGGCACGCCATGGTGGCCGACCCAGCACCATGGTGAAATTCGACCTACCTTTCACAAGAGGGAAGGAAGGACCTAAGTTACCATCCTGCATGCGAATCATCAATTATAGGTATGTTATCAAGGGTAATCGAGTCAACGGACCATCGGAAACATAATTCCCAAGTTTTTCCTAAAATTGAGTGTTTCTCGTGTCATACTTTAGTGTTTGTTTTACTTTATGAATCACAACCCCATCCCCCATTTAGAGGTTGTAGTTATAAATATTTGAAATGATTAGTAGTGAAGTCTTGTAGTCAAGCCCTGCATTCTCAATGGGTTTGACCCTAATCTTAGGTTAGGTTAATTACTGAAAACAATCACTTTCTTATTGGAGCATGAACAACATTACCATTTGAGTGTGGCAAAGAGTACCATGACCTAAAACAACATCTTTGTTGGTTTCATATAAGGAGGGACATAGTTGAGTTCATGGCCAAGTATTTAAACTGACAAGAAGTCCAGTATGAGCACCAAAGGGCCTATGGATCGATGCAAAAGATGCCCATTCTTGAGTGGATGCGGGAGTGAGTGCCTATGGAAATGTTACAGTTATACCTATAGCCTTGGGCAAGTCTTATTCATTTTAGGTGGTCGTTGATTGATTGAACAAGTCGACACACTTCTTACCGTTGAAGACTAGCTATAGTGCGGAGTTGTTAGCTGGGTTATACATCTAGGACATTATTATTTTACATGGGGTGCCACTGTCTATAGTGTTAGAGAAAGGGTTTGTGTTCACTTCCCACTTTTTACGGGCTCTATAGCATTTTTTGGGTACCGAGAGAGTTCGGATCGATGGTGGTGGAGTCTCTCACCAAATGAGTGATGGCCATGGCATGTTCCAAGGTGGAAAAAACATATCAGCAAAGTGTCAACCAATACTTCTCCTTCTTTTTTGACAAACACAAGGGGACCAATCATAATCCATAAGGAGGGCTGACTGCATAAGCTTCTACCAATTGTTTCAAGTGTGAAAGGCCCCAGAAAGAGGAGTGTCTAGCCAGCTTCACTGCATGTTTCAAATGTGGTAAGCCCGGTCATCATGCAAAGGATTGTAGAAGATATGGTGTTAGTCCTTAGGGCTAAGGTGGAAAAGCTCAAAGAGTTCTGACGGCCAATAGATTCTATTCCTTACATGCCTACCAAGAGATGGAAGAGACTTTAGACAAAGTTATCGGTATGTTGAAAACTTATGATTTTGGTGCATATGCATTATTAGATTTGGTATCCAATTTTTCCTTTGTAACTTAATTTCTTGCGAATGAATTCTAAGTATACCCCAAAGTCCTAAATTAGACTTTTGAAATTTATACTCCTGTAGGTGATTCCATTGTTGCACAAAAAGTCTATAGAAGCTATACCGTGTCCATCTTGCATAAGATTGTTCCTTGCGACTCAGTAGAACTTTCTATGGTTCATTTTGACATTATACTCAGAATGGATTGGTTGCATGCTTCTTATGATTCTATATTCTCCAACTCATAGGGTCAAACTACAATTCCCAAATGAGTCTATTCTTGAGTGGAAGGGTAGTAGTTCTTCATGTAGGGGACTGTATGTCTCTTATCTCATTACCCAGAAAATAATCTCTATGGAATGCATATATCATTTAGTGAGGGTTAGAGATGTCATTTTCGAGGTCCCTCCTCTTTAGTCGCTTCCCATTTAAAAGAGTTCTCCAATATCTTTTCGAAAGAGTTTCCTAGTGTTCCTCCTCCCGAAAGGGAAATAGACTTCAGCATAGACTTCTTGCTCGATACTCAACCTATCACCATTCCTCCCTACAGAATGGCCCTAGTTGAGTTAAAGGAACTAAAGGAGAAATTGAAGGATATATTGGAAAAGGGCTTGATAAGACCAAGTAGGTCTTGATGGGGTACCCCAGTGTTGTTTTTAATAAAGAAAGATGGGTCACTCTAAATGTGCATAGACTACCTGCAACTCAGCAAAGTTACCATCAAGAACAACTATCCATTCCCAAGGATAGATGAGTTGTTTCACCAATTACAAGGAGCCAAAAAATTTGTCAAAATTAACTTGCGGTCCGAATTTTACCAACTAAGGTAAGAGAGTGGAGCATTCCTAAAATGGCTTTCCGGATAAGGTATGGGAATTTAAAATTCATGGTAATGTATTCTGGTCTAAGTAATACATTGACAATCCTTATGGATCTTATAAATACAGTATTTGAACCCAACCTTGATATGTTTATTGTGGTATCCATTGATGACATCTAGATTGTTTTTCAGAGTGTGGAGGAGGACGTGGAGCACTTGACGGTGGTGTGGCAAACTTTGAGTGAAGAAAGATTATTTGCTATTTTTTACAAATGTGAATTTTACTTAAAGGAGGTTGCTTTCCTTCTACATGTAGTGTTGGGTGATAGAATCAAAGTCGATCCTAAGCAGACATAAGTGGTGAGAAATTGGCATAGGCCATTGACTCCTGAGGACAATAGGAGTTTCTTAGGTGTATCTAGGTACTATAGAAGTTTTTTAGAAGGGTTCTCCTCCATCTCCTCACCATCTGCTAGGTTGACTCAAACGAAAGTAAGGTTCGTGTGGAAGGATGAGTGTGAGCAAAATTTTCAAACTTTGAAAGATCAGTTTACTTCAACTCCAATTTTGACTTGTTGGAAGATACTGACGAGTTTGTTGTTTACTATGATGACTCAAGAATGGGTTTGGGTTGTGTGTAGATGAAACAGGTAAGCTTATTGCCTATGCTTCAAGGCAACTGAAGGTGCATAAGAATAACTATCCGCTACATGATCTTGAACTAGTGGCCAGGGTTTTTGCATTAAAGATATGACATCATGACTTGTGTGAGGTTCATGCTGATGTCTTCACCAATCATAAACACCTCCAACATGTGTTCACTCAAACGGACCTCAACCTAAGGCAAAGAAGATGTCTAGAACTTCTTAAGGATTATAACATGAGAGTAGAATACCAGTCGAGTAAGGCTTATGTGGTAGCTGATGCACTTAGGAGGGTGTCCATGGGTAATGTGCCAAATCCTGAAGATGATTTTAATACGGAGTGGCAATGAAAGTCCATAGGTTTGCTGGATTGAGGATGAGATTGAGTGACACCAATAATGGTAGTAAGATGGTATTGAATGGCTTCAATCTTCACTGATTGAGGATGCCAAGCCAAGGCAAGATCTTGATCCCTTCTAGGTTGAATTGAAGGCCTCAGTGAAGGAAAGAAAGATAAAGGCGTTCTCACAAAGGGGTGATGGGGTACTTTATTACCAAGGGAGGTGTGTATCGAATGTCGATGGACTAAAATATTTGATTTTGCAGGAACCCCACAATTACTCCTATTTAATTCATCTCAGTTCCAGTAAGATATATAGGAAATTAAGGAAAGTGTATTGGTGGAAAGGAATGAAGAACTATACTACAAGGTTCATGGTTGAGCACTCCATTTGCTAATAAGTTAAGGTTGAACATCAAAGGATGGCAGTTTGGCCCAAGACATTGAAATCCCCACTTGGATATGGGAAGAGATCAACATGGTCCTTGTAAATGGTTTTCCTAAGACTAAGAGGCATTTTGACTCTATATGGGTAATCGTGGATTGAATAATGAACTCGGGTCATTTCTTACCAATCAAGACAACTTTTAGTGCCGACGGCTATGCCAATTCATACATGTGAGAGTTGGTCAAGTTGCATGGGTTTCTATCGTCCATCATATTAGATCGTAGATTTCAATTCACCTTTCTCTTTTGGATGTCATTTCAAAAGGTCATTTGTACCAAAGGTGAAGTTGTGTGCTGCCTTCCATCCTCATACCGATGGACAAGAAGAAAGAACAATTCAATTGATATAGGATATGTTCAGGGCTTGTATATTAGAATTCCACGGAAGTTGGAATGATCATCTACCTCTCATCAAGTTTGCCTACAACAATTGTTTTCACTCAAGCGTTGAGATGGCACTATTTGAGGCTTTATGTGCTATAAGTGTAGGTCACTATTTGTGTGGTTTGAAGTAGGTGAAATGTCCTTGTTAGGGTATTCCTTGGTCATAGATGCCACAAAGAAAGTAAGACTCATAAGGAAGAAGTTGAAAATGTCTTAAAGTCGACAAAAGCCATTTTCAATGTTAGAAGACGAGATCTCGAGTTCAATATTGGTGATTGGGTCTATTTGATAGCATTATCCATGAAGGGTGTAGTCCTATTTGGCAAGAAAGGAAAATTGAGCCCAAGGTTCTAGGGCCTTACAAAATTGTGAGAAGAGTTGGCAAGGTGGCTTGTGGGTTGGAGTTGCCAATGGAGATGAACATGATCCACCCGATATTCTATATATCTATGTTGAGGAAATTCATAGAGGATGCAAACACTGTTGTCCCATTGGAAGATATAAAACAAATGAAGAGGCTAAGAAACAAGAAGGTAGCATCTGTTGAAGGGTTGTAGAGGAACCCATAAATGTAAGGTTCAAAGTGAAAAGCAGAAAAGGACATGATGAAGCGTTATCTTTATATTTTCTATTGTACTCAATCCTATCATATCAAGTTCTTTTTACATAAGACCTCAAGTTCTCTGCATTTCATTTTCTCATATTGCTTATGTATATTTGCATGTTTATCGACTGTTTTTGAACATTTATAAAGCATGAGTTTTGCTAATTTCATAAAAAGGTGTTTAGATTGCACTTTTGCATTCATTCTGGGTTTTTAGTTATCTTTCTACTCCTTCGATCCAATATTTAGTACATATGGGGATGAATGTTCCCAAGGGAGAGATATTATAAGGACTCATATGTTTCGAAACTAGGAATGTGAAAAAGTGGAAGTAGAAAAGTTACAGATCAAAAGTATGAGCCTCATTTAAAGCTCATAGTTCAAACCGTGGGTCATAAACAATGCTCATATATGTGGTTGGCTTGGATAAAAAATTTAACCAAGTTTGAGGGCCATCCACGAAGGGACTTTATAATATATTAAATGGAACTACGGGCGATAGATATGTTTCATGTATTAATCCCCTGAGTTGATGGAAAATATGATTTCCAAAGTTGAACTATAAACAAAAAGAATGATTCATACTTCAATATAGGAATTGTAGTTTGGTCTCTTAGTTATGGTCCTGAACACTAGAAATTTACTAAGTGCAGAAGGAAACTATGAGGGGTCTATGACCCATACTTTATTTTGTGAGTCATACCATGGGGTTGTAGATTGACATTCAGAGACCAAGTTTTAATAGTTTGCAAAAAACTTAAATAGGATGAAACCTATAGTATTGTTTGTGGTTTGTTATGGCCTGTAATCATGGTCATGAACTGGGTCTCGACAGTTTTAATGAAGGGCATTTTTTTTCCATTAATAGTAGTCTAAGCCTAAAACTATATCATTTTAGGAATCTTTTGCCTCCCATATAATACCCTAAACCCTCCTAGCACTCTCATTCACTCCAATCTCAGACTCTCACAAATCTCTGACGTAAGAACACTTAAAGCAAGGGCAGAGTTGGGGTTTCCATCTAAGAGATTCTTCCTTATAATTTTTTAAGCCTTTCCTTAGGGTCATTAATAGGTATGTGAGTTTGATTTGTGGGTACCTTCCACCCACAAAGTTCCTCAATAAATATTTTTACCTTTATTTTAAAGTTGAGTCCAGGAGCATGCTTTTAATAATGTTTTATGATATATTACATATTTTGACTCTCATGATATAATATGATGAATTACTATGTGTTCTTGTGGTTATTGAGCTTAATCCTATGACTTCACTATCTAGGGTTTGACATAATGATGCGGGCTGTTTGAGTACAATTTTCACTTGTTGAACTTTATAATGTTTTTTTTCATTATTTCCTTAAAGTATGTGATTTTGAAGTCACTTATTCCGCCCAATAAGTTTAGAGATGAGTATTGCATAATGTTGATGATAAGGGCACAAAATAAGATTAAAAGTTATCAAAGATGTAAGCATGTTGCAATTTCCCTGAAAAGATATTTATGGACACTCAATGTGGAAGGCCTATTATCACTTGAGTTGTTTCCCAAGTGAATGAGATATTTCTATATGATTGCTACCTATAGTTCTAAGTGATAATTCATAAATGTTCTAATGTTTTAAATTATTTTGTGGGACTAACAAAGCACCAAATGAGGCATTGAGGTGCAGTTCCATAAGGTAGCCCTAGTAGCAACCCCTTGCCCCATTAAATATGGGCCACCATAGATGCCCTTGTAGGCCAAGCTAATAGATCCACAAAAGTACTAATGATAAAGAAAGATTCATGATTAAGTTGACGGAGTTCTACCTGGCAAGTGGTCTCCTCGTGCCAACATATGGGGTTATGTTGGATCCATGTATAAGCTCGCCTAGTTTTACATATCAATTGTGGTCTCCTCGCACAAAGATGATGATTTTATGTCTTCATTCTACCATATAAGTTTTCATCGGACACAATGATTCTTACTCTATATTAAGCTTTATTCCTTGATCATGTTCAAGTATGTTTGAACAATGACATTACAATTCCGTGACTGGAGACTTCTAAATTTTATTAATGATGGCATTAAAATTTCATGCATTATGATATTACATTTTTTGAATTGCATCTCACATACTTAGTGCATTTCAATATAATAATGCATATTTTAACTATATGATGTCACCATGTATGGACCATGATATGCTGTGAAAATAGAGCACTTTTGATACTTAAAACTAGGAATTTTGTGTGTTCTCAACCCGATGTTAGTTTGTTTTATGTGTTTTTATGTTATATTTGCATGATTCCAGGGTTGGCTTTGATTTTAGGAAGAAGTTCAGAATTTGCTGTTTTTAATGGTGTACGAGACCCTTTATAGGCCGTAGATCATTCTATGGGTCGTGAGGTGGTTTCATGGACAAATAAATTGAGGGGTTGATTTTCTGAAGTCGGTTCTACGAATATGCAAATGAGTTTTGGAATGACTTACGAGCATAGAACATGGTTTGTGATCAGAGATTTGGAATTTCTAAAGATTCATCATATGAAACCCTCTTACGGGTCATATACCACTTTACGGGTCGTAGACTTAAAGTCCAGAATTCCAACAACAATGTACAAGACACCAATTACGTGCCGTGGAAAGTAATATGGCCCGTAAACCTATTCATGAGGCGTGCTGAACCAGTTATCCTATTTTATTTAGGACATATATTTTAAATATTATAAATAGATTTTTAGGTTATTTTCATAAGTTTTCGCATTGTACACATAAAACATAGTAATTAGAGCGAGAAAATAATGATATTACATTGTTGAGTAGTGAGAACACTTATACTTTAATTTCATATTTAATCTTCTGATTCTTTTTGAAGTTGGATTAGTTTGTTCTTAATTCAATTGTGTAAGTGTTTTATTATGTTATTCCAATTCACAATTAAAACGCCCCAAAATGTGCTTCGAAAATGCCCATAGTCGTAATTTCCACATATCTCAAAATCCATGTGTAATATCGAAAATTCAACTTCATATTCTTGATCAAGGGGCAAAATTGAATGGATAATGAGTATAATCTGAATTTTAAAAGACCTGTATCGAAAACTAATTTTTGCTAATTTTTTGCAGGATATTGTCTATCCGTGTCCTGGCAGCGAAGTGCTAGAGGCGTGGACTAGTGTTAGTTGCTCCTTGGCAATGGGTCCACGTCGTGGACTAGATGTGAGCCAGTACAAGTATTTTCTCAATTTTTCTGTGTCGGCCAAGGGCATTGGGGTCATAGCCCCGTGCGCACTTGTGCGCGAAAATACCCATACTTATCCATTTTTCAACTCTATATCATTCAAAACACTCACAAGAACCTCTCCAAGACTTAACCAAATATCTCATTCAAATTTCAAGGATTTCAAGCTTAACTTTGGAACTCAAGGATTCGCTTCAAGCTCTAAGTTCTCTTCAAGTTCGTATCAAGAAAACCCAAGTTTAAGGTATGTGAGTTTCATCCATTGGGTCATTTCATACATGGAGCCCAATCATTCTTTTTATGAAAATCGTATTATTTCAAGTTGTATTACCTATAGGATCTCTTATTATGAATTATGAGCATGAATCATGTTGGGAGTTTATGAAATATTTATTGATCATGCACAACTATCTATTTCAAACTTATATCATGAATTGATTTTTGTTTAGTGAGACTATGCATGTTTTGAGCTATCAAACAATTATCTATTATAAGATTTGACGATTTCAAGGTACCCTACATGGGGGTTTTACTACATGCTTATGGATTGATTTGCATTAAGTTTTCTCATCTTATTTCACTCTCAAATTTCATAATTTTTAACTAGTATTATGAACCCACCAAGTATTTGATAAAATGTCAAGTTAAAAATTCTCAAGTTGTTGATGATCTATTGCATGATTTACAAGTCAAGTGACTATATGATGATTAAGGACTTTCAAGTATGTATTGAATTCATAAGATGTACCTATGATGTTGTAAGTATCACGTTTAGCCCTATTTCCAAGATTTTTACCTCTTATGAACCATTCATGTTAAAGCAACGGTTCATGTATGATTATGATCTACTCTCATGTTTCAAGTTAGTCTCACCATTAGAGGTCAGGCTTATTTAAGAGCTGCTCATGTAATGTTTCCATGCTACTTACATGTTATTAAAGTTATGATTGTTTCAAGAATTCCGTGGGAATAGACTTAGCACCGATGGATTGGATATTGGCGTGGACTTTCTTCAAGGATCCATACTTCTTTCCTCAAACTATGTGCTACCATAATATTATATTTTACCCTTGATATACTAGTGGATTCATTTAGTGCATTTTATCATGAAATACACCTTGAAATGGGATAGGTTCCTGTAAAGGATGTTTCTTCTCCGAAATGCGACGGGCTCCCGTAAGGTAAAGAATAGTTTACCTTGGTAAGTAGACCACCTCTTTACTAATGAGAGGTAATCATCCAGATTCCAAGTTATAGCTCACTGGGCCTTACTCATGTCGGTTAGGGTCTCTTCTCACACATGTATTATGTTCTATGCAAGTTAAATGATTTTCAAGCATTTTTTACTTCAAACATTGCTCATGCATGCCATATTGAGATTACACTTATCTATTGCTTATTATTATTCAATTTGACTATATTTGCTTAAGTCTTGTTGCATTGCATCTTACATACTTAGTACATTCAAACCTACTAACGCATGCTCTATGCCTATATGATATTACCATGTAGGGACCGAAGCACTATTTGACCATCCTCTATGTGGCTAGTACGATCCTTTGAAGCAAGCTTTGGTGAGTCCTCAAGTCCGAGGACACTATATTTATTACTCATGTTATTTGAGACTTTATATGTTGAATATTTGTTACTATGAGGGTGAACCCAAATAGTGTCTTGGCACCTGCTCCATTTTATGTTAGAGGTGTTATTGGATATTATGATTTACTTATACTTGAGTTTCACTCTTTATTTCCTTAATGATTTACTTAGATTTATTACTCATGTTATTTGAGACTTCATATGTTGAGTATTTTTGTTACTATGAGGGTGAACCCAGACAGTGTCTTGGCCCCTGCTCCATTTTATGTTAGAGGTGATATTGGATATTATGATTTACTTATACTTGAGTTTCACTCTTTATTTCCTTAATGATTATCAAAGACTTCCCTTTTTGTTATATCTCTTGTTGCTATTTACTTTGCTTCTACACCAAGGTTATGTCATTGATATGCTAAAATGCTTGTTTGGGTCCCTACGGGTTTCCATTCTCCATATCACGTCTAGGCCCTAGTCTTGGATCGTGACAATAAGTTTTTCATCTACACAAAGTATGAGTAGATAAATCCACAACTAGGGTTGTGCGAACTATGAAGAAATAACAAGGTAAATCAAATAATTTATAGTGGGAAACCATAAGAACGGTTATAGGAGTGGCCATTACATGCCTTCCTACAATTGTGATGTGGGGACAAGGAACCTCAGAGTCGAGGAGATGCTCAGCCAATTGTTGAGAAAGGCCGACGCACAGGTTGAGACCTTGAGGAAGATTAAGGTCGACATTAGTAGTATAAACCAAAAAATTGAGCACCATTCTGTCGCAATAGAGTGGCTTGACCTTTGGTTTGGACAAGTTTATTCTCAATTGAATTAGATGCAGAGAGCCATGATGACTGACACCGTATCTCAAGATCTAAAGGACACTGATCAGTACAAGATGAAGAATGTTTGTGGTACCCTTGAACCTTCTATAGATACTGATATGGGAGCACAAAATCTTGAGGATGTCTAAGTACTCAAGCCATCTATGTCATGCTGTGACAATAACTTAGGTGCTACTCAGGAGGTAACCTAAGGTGGACACAGACACTTAGGCGCCTAGGTATGATTTTTAACCCCTTATACTTTTTTATTCTTTGATAGTATGAATTGTGGACAATGTACATCATTTTCGACTGGGTGTGGATAGTTATGTGTCTTCGTAAAGTCTGAGTAGCTTGGGTCCATAACTATCCCAATTCTTTTTCCTGAAATTTGCTTTCCTGTATTCTTTTCCCCATGGATATTTCCGTTCTGTTGAACTAGCACGTTTAGGATGTTTAGGTAGTATTTGTAGCATATAGTACTTATATCTGTGGTATATAGCACGTTTCATATTTTGTTTGAAAAATAATACTCGCCAAAAATTTTTCTTTATAATCTAGATAACGTCCATGCATGTTTAGGTGTGTTGAAAATGTTTGTTCTGATAAGTGAGACTAAATTGAGATAAAAAACATGATTTGAGGGTCTTTTGCTGATAATTTAGTCAGTGCCATATGAGTGTGAGCTAAATTGCTAAATTCATGTGTTATGTGCAAATTCACAACATGCCCTGTTACTCTAAGTTGGACTGTATATTAATAAGATTAGGAAAGGATCTTAGACCATTGTTCTTAAAATCCCACTTAGCCTAAATGAACAACCAAAATTGCAATATATGCCTTTCCTAATGTTTGAGCCTAACATGTACCTATTCTTTGTAAGCACCTGATTAACCTAGCCTTGTTAGTTGTAAAATCCTGAGATTGGCCCTGGTCCTTCCTTGAACATTGTGCACATTGACTGAGGCAAAAAGCCTAAGTTGAGGATGGCTACCAAAATTGGCCTTTGTTCTGAGGACGTACGTTGTGCACCTCAACTCTGGCAAAAGGCCTATGTTGAGGGTTACTGGTGTAAGGGTAAGACATAAATAAAAGAAGAAAGTTAGTGATATAGCGAAAAAGGGAAAAATCATGTACTGGATGCAAGAAAAATAAGTGATACCTTAGTTGTGATTTAAAAAGAAAAATGAAGTGTAAAATCAAAGCAAAAAGCTAAAAAATAAAAAGAAAGCACCCAGAAATTCTTAAAAAAGGAGGAAGGGAGAATGAGATGAAAATAACAGAGTTGGTAGGGTAGAAGTGTAGGAAAATACAGTGTCAAGGAGGTCCTTTAGTCACTATGTTGCCAAAATACTATACCAAAGCCCCTGAGTCTACATTACAAGCCTAGAAAGTCCTGAAGTGATCCGAGTCCAAGTAGTTGAAGATCTTAGTCATGAGTGTATGGGAAAGCCTATGGTATTGGGCATGATGCATGAATATCTTTTGTGAGAGTGAGCGATTATGCATAGTCCCAAGGTTATATGTGAAAATATCATTGAGTGTTAGATATGAGACTTCTTTCTATGAGGGCATTTGCATTGAATTGATAACATTAGACTTATTCAGTGATTTTAAATTGTTGATAGTAACTTACTTGTTGTAGTTGTGTTGTGACATGTACTAGTCTGCGTTGGTTTTATATATAGCTTTCTGATCCGATTTTAAGAAGGTGGTATGAGTACCTGAAGTTGAAATTGACGTGATATATGCCACTGGGTTGAGGTCTCTATGTTATTGTATTACCTATACAGATTGAGTCCGTCCCTTGAGGACAAGCAACAGTTATAAGTTGACAATATTGATGTGCTATCAAAATACAACAATTTTGATGCTCAAAACTTGAAATTTTGTGTGTTTTCAAGGCAATGTTAGTTACTTTTATGTGATATTGTGTTATATTTGCAAGGTTCTAGGGTTGGCCTTGATTTTTGAAAGAAATACAGAAGTTGCTGATTTCTGATGTAGTACGAGACCATTTATAGGATGTAGATCGTTCTATGAGCCGTGAAGTGCTTTCGTGGATAAATCCAATGAGGGGCTGATTTTTTTAACTTGGTTGTATGAACACCTGGACGAGTTGTGGAATGATTTATGAGTCGTAGAACATAGTTCGTTCCCTGAGAATTAGGGATTGGGACTTTATGAAGATTCATCAGACGAAATCTCCTACGGGTTCTAAACCACTTTACGGGTCATAGAGGGGGTGTCAATGACTTGAAGTCTAGAATTTCAGCAGGACTGTATGAGACCCCGATTACGGGCCGTCAAATGCAAGATGACCCGCAAACCTATTCGTGAGGGGTACCAACCCAGCTATCCTATTTTGTTTAGGACATGCATTTAAATATTATAAATATATTTTTTATGTTACTTTTCATAAGTTTTCGCATAGTACAAAAATTTTTTAGTAATTAGAGAGAAAAAAGTGAGAATAAATTTGAGAGTATTGAGAACACTTGTACTTTGATTTCATCTTTAATCTTCTGATTCTCTTTGAAGTTGAGTTTCCTTGTTCTTAATTCAATTGTCTAAGTGCACTATTATGTTATTTCAGTTCATAAGTCTTGCATCTACACAAAATATGAGTAGTTAAATCTACAACTAGGATTGTGGGAACCATGAAGAACTAACAAGGTAAAATTAGATAATTTATAATTTTTAGAAAGTGTGCATGCATGTATTAATTAACTCTATTCATTTTGTATGTTTTCTAATAGTGACAAATATTAGAAACCACCTAGTGTTACTGATTGGACTAAGGTAGTAATGAATAGGAAAATAGATTAATTAATAGGATTCGATTGATGTATTCTTCTCTAATCAACCAAATCGGGCCAAGGGGATGTTGTACTGGGAAAAATAGGTAAGGGTTAGTAATGTACACTATGGTGATAGGCCAAGTCATATAGTAAAATTCACTTCTCACATTTGACCTATCACGACCCAAGCCTAGGGCCTAGACGTGACAAGGTAAATGGGAACCCAAAGGGACCCCAAACAGGCCTCTTAGAATATCATTTACACATCCTTGGCATATAGTATGCATTAGCACGTTTGAATGTACTAAGTATGTGGGATGCAATGCAAGGAGGGATAGGTAATAGTCACAATGCATAAACATAGGTAATGGATAGTATAATAACAATATGGCATGCATGATTAATGCTTGATGTAAAACATACTTATATAGAACATAATACAAGTGAAGAAAGAGAGCATCATCATAGACCAAGCAACCTAGTACTTGGAATCCAAGGCATAACACCCTCTCGGAAGGTAATTGAGGTATGTACCCCTCAATTGGATGATGGGAATGTCACGCCCCATCATAGTGGTCAAGGTATATACCCCTCAACATAGTAGATTGGAATATCACTCCCCCATCAAAGTAGCCAATGTGTATACCACTTAACATGGTAGATGGGCATAGCACCCCCAACAAAGTGGTTAAGGTATATATCTCTTAACTTATTGATGGACATAGCACCCTCCATCATAGTAGTTGGCATAGCAACCCCTCAACAAGGTGTGGTAAACTATCAACCCTATAGATAATTTTCAAAAAATCAACACAGATATACATTCCCTTCATCATCACAAAGTCACTTAACCCATAAGCCATGTAATAGACCTTCAATAACTCAAGAATCCTTAACCGGACATTTTATCAAACACTTAGTGGGTATATAATGCTAGTTTATAATCATGCATTCAAGAGTGAAATCATGTGAGGAAACTTGAAGTAAATCTACCCACTAAAAGTACCCCAAAAAGTGCCCGAAAATGTGCTGCGAAATGCCCAAAATTATTAATTCCTTCTATCTCAAAATCCTCATCAATATAGAAAATCTGACTTCTTATTCTTCTTCAGGAGGTCAAAATTAGGGGAAGAAGGGTCTAACCCTGATTTAAGAGCAACAGTACTAATATTTGAAAATCGCAAAAATGCGATTTCCAGAGACGATCTGCGCTCCTAGAGCGATGTGCCAAGGGTGCACTCCTATACATTTTTGCGTTCAATTTTTCTATCTCAGTCTAAGACTTTTGGATCTTAGGACTAAGTGTTTCCAAATATAATTTTACCTACACTTAGTCATATTTCACCCTCATATCATCCAAAATATTCCCCAATATCCTCTCAAACACTTAGCCATATTTTTTACTCCCAAATTCAAGTCTCAACTCTCATCCGGAACTAAGGATTTTCTTCAAGCTTCAACACTCCATTTTCAATATTAATCAAGAGCTTCCTCAAAGCTAAGGTATGTAGGTTTTAGCCACTGGGTCCTTCCACCCATGGTGCCCTAATCTCCTTTTACTCAAATTGCACGATTTAAAGTTGATTTTACAATTGGGTTTACTAGTATGATCATGTCTTTGAACTATATTAAAGCTATGTAAGGTTGTGACTATTTTGCTAGGTTTTGAGCTTTAAATCTTGAATCCATTGGAAGATTAGATGAGGGATTTGATGTACATTTTTTAGGGTGTTGCAAGGTGTTGATTTATGGTTTTACAATATATTTTCTTGAATGATTTCATCTCTATATTTGATGGTCTTATACTAGCATGATACATCCTCTAGGTGTTTGATAAAATGTCTGGATGTAGTTTCTTGAAGAATTGAAAGTCCAAAGCATGAGATATGATATGATTGATGTTATGATAATGAAATGCGCTTATGCATATGATATAATCTATATAAGTGTTGCATTAGACAATGCTCGGTCTAGGGGTCTAAGAGCCCAGATAGCCTAGTTGAGGGTTAGAATCTCAAACACCAGGTTGGTAGGTGAGATTGCCACTAACCTAGATGGGGGTTTGTACTTCACACTCCAGGATAATGGGTCCTATCATCACTAAACTACCAAGTGGGTTGTACTTTGAAATCTAGCTTGGTCTCTTCTACAAATATGATATTCTGCAGGACCATGAGATACTTGTGCATGTTTCACTTGTGCATTGGTCATACATGCCATATTATTATATTACGCCTATTACCTATTGTTATGAATTTTAATTAGTATGCCTATACCTTATTGCATTGCATCCTACATACTTAGTACATTTAAACATACTAATGCATACTCTTGCCTACATGATATCACCATGTAGGAACAAGTGCCCAAGTTGATCATCCTTCTCCTCCACATGGCTAGATCGGTACTACTCAATCTTGTTGGCAAGTTCTCCACTTTGGGCACCTTAGTCTATGTTTCTCTTATTATATATTGAGGCCCTTTTCTATATTTCCTATTTTGACTATGAGGTCGAGCCTAATTGCTTTATCTTGTCCCCCACTGTTATCTATGTATTAGAGGTATTTGTTGGACATGTTATGTAGCTATGATATGAGTTTGACTCTTGTCTCTTGATTATGATGTTATGCAAGCTTTTTCAGCTCCTTGTCCCTTATTCTTACACTTTATGTCTTTTATATGCTTCCGCCATTGATGATGTGTAATGATAAGTTAAGAGGCTTGTTTGGGGTTCTTTCTGGTTCCCCATTTGTCGCGTCACATCTAGGCGCTAGGCTTGGGTCATGAAAAACTTGGTATCAGAGCACTATGTTGATAGATCCTCGGAGTGCAACACACCAGGTCGATTAAAGTCCTATTCATGGTTGTGAAGTGCGCCATGACAATGAATAGGAGGCTATGAGATGTTTTAAGAAATGTTTCCCTTCTTCATGTCATAAGTTTGGACTTATAGTTGTGGTAAGTTTTCCCCTTAATGATCGTTCCTTACTATGCTAGATCATGCCTAACACTCGAGGAGGAAGAGCCCAAAGTCCCGAGGAGAAACCTACCAATGGTAAGCTCCAGGATGCCCTCATTATGCTTGCCCAAGTTGTGGCTAACCAAGTCAATCAAGGGTCCCAAGCCCGTCATACTACTACCCCGGGAGCTAGGGTAAGGGACTTTCTGAGGATGAATCCTCCGGTATTCTATAGGTCAAAGGTGGCTGAAGATCCACAGGAGTTCATCGATGAGGTCTACAAGATTTTGAATACCATGGGTGTTGGTCCAAATGAAAAGATAGAATTGGCGGCATACCAACTCAAAGGGGTAGCCCAAATATAGTATGAACAATGGAAGGGTGAGAAGGGAATTGATAATATGGTGCTTTGGGAGGACTTCAGATTGACTTTCCTTAATCAATTTTTCCTTTTGAGCTTAGGGTAGCTAAGTTGGTAGAGTTTATGAACTTTAAACAAGGTGCTATGAGTGTGAGGGAGTATGTCCTCAAATTTAATCAACTTTCAAAGTATCTCCTCATTTGGTGGCTAATGCTAGATCTAGGATGAATAAGTTCATGATGGGGGTCTCTGACTTGGTAAGTGAAGAATGCCGGTCCGCCATTCTAATTAGTTACATGGACTTATCTTGGTTGATGACCTATGCCGAGCAAATGGAGGAGGAGAAATAGAGGAAGAGAAGGGGGTATGAGGCTAAGAGGGCCCGTCTTGGGGACAAGTTCCAAAAGGATGGTCAGTTCCATCAAAGCCAAGGGTCTCGTCATGCTACTAATAGGGGGTTCGCCAATTACCTCCCTGGGCCTCAAGGTGTTGGTGGTGTAGCTCTTAATGATGTGTGTCCTAAATTGTGAGGCAGTCATAGGGCCCATGTTTGAAGGGTTGTAATACATGTTATGAATGTGTGAAGCTTGGTCACAAGAAAATTGATTGTCCAAGAAATCATGGCAAAGGAAGGGGGTGCGAATGAGGTTCTATTGGGTAGAGGTGGTCCTCAAGAGGGTTCCCCAAGGCATAATTGATTTTACTCTCTACATGGGAGGCAAGGGGTTGGTAAGGTCCTCGATGTTGTTATGGGTATGTAGAAAATCTTTGAATTCGATGTATATGCTTTGATTTATCCTTGTGCCACTCTCTCCTCTATTACCCTTTTTATTGCTAAAAGGTTCCATGTTGACCCTAAGTTGCTGTATGAGTCATATGAAGTGTCCTATTGGTACCTCTATTGTTGCTAGGAAAGTTTATATAAGTTGTCCAATTTGCATTTTGCATAAGTTGTTGCCTTATGATCTCGTTGAATTAGACATGGTAGATTTTGATGTCATTCTTGGGATGGATTCATTGCATGTCTACTATGCTTCTATTGATTTTAGAATCCATAGGGTCAAGTTTCAATTCCCTAATAAACCCTTCCTTGAGTGGGAAAGTCAAGATGTGGTGATCAAGGGTAGATTTATTTTTTGCATTAAAGCCCATAAGTTGATCTTTAAGGGGTGTCTTTACCATCTTATAAGGGTTAAGGATGTGGAGTCCAAATTCCCTTCAATAGAGTCAATTCCGGCTGTAAATGCATTTCTTGATCTCTTCCCAAATTACCTTTCTAGTCTACTTCCCGAAAGAGAAAAAGATTTTGGCGTAGATCTCTACCCCAATACTCAACCTATGTTCGTATGGCCTCGACAAACTTGAAGGATTAAAAGAAAAAATGAAAGATTTGTTAGATAAGGGATTTATTAGGCCTAGCTAATCACCTTAAGGTGCGCCAGTGTTATTTGTGAAGAAAAAGCATGGGTCCCTTAGGACGTGTATTGACTACCGACAACTCAATAGGGTCACTATAAAGAATATATATCCTTTTCCAAGGATTGATGATTTGTTTGACCAATTGCAAGAGGATAGATTTTTCTCTAAGATTGATCTTCAGTACGGGTATCACCAAGTGAAGGTGAGAGAGTGTGATATTCCTTAGACGGCCTTCCAGACTAGATATGGGCATTATGAATTTGTTGTGATATCTTTTGGGTTGACTAATGCCCCATCCATCTTCATGGACCTTATGAATAGAGTCTTCAAACCTTACCTTAATTCCTTTGTTGTGGTCTTCATTGATGATATATTGATATATTCACATAGTAAGGAGGAGCATATGGGCATTTGAGAATTGTGTTGCAAACATTGAGGGAGGAGAAATGGTATACCAAATATGACAAGTGTGAATTTTTGTTGAAGGAGATTGCATTCTTGGGTCATGTGGTGTCGGGGGATGGTATAAAAGTGGACCCTTGATGAGGCCCATCATTCTTCTATTCTATCCGCCCCAATTCCACCAAAATGTGTAGATACTTGAGAGATGTGTATTGGTTGGGAGGCATAAAGAGGGACATCGCCAAATTCGTTTACAGTTGCCGTAGTTGTCAACAAGTGAAAATCGAACATCAAAGGTTGGGTGGCCTAACCCAAGATAGAGAGATCCCCACTTGGAAGTGGGAGGTTATTAATATGGATTTTATGGTTGGGTTGCACAAAACTAGAAAAGGTTTCAATTCCATTTGGGTTATGGTTGATAGGATGACGAAATCAGTTCACCTTCTATTAGTTAAGACCACCTATGGGGATAAAGAGTATGCAAGGTTGTACATCCATGATTTGCATAGGTCCCTTTGTCCATCATATCAGATCGTGGTGCACAATTCACTTCACTCTTTTGGAGGTCTTTCCAAAGGAGTCGTGCTACAAAAGTTCACCTTAGTATGACCTTTCACCCTCAAATGGATGGCCAAGACGAAAGAACCATTCAAACACTTGAGGATATGCTTAGGGAATGTGTATTGGAATTGAGGGGTAGTTGGGATGACCATTTTCCTTTGATTGAGTTTGCCTACAACTATATCTATCACTCTAGCATCGGTATGACTCCTTTTGAGGCACTTTATAGGAGATGTTGCAGATCACCGATTGGTTTGTTTAAGTTGGAGAGCTATTTTTTTTTGGATCGAATCTAGTTGTGGAGGCTCTTGAGAAGGTTCGGATGATCAGGAAAAGGTTGAAGATAGCCTAAAGTCATCAAAACTCCTATGCCGATGTGAGAAGAAGAGACATTTAATTCAAAATAGGTGATCGAGTTTATTTGATAGTTTCTCCAATGGAAGGTGTGGTCCGTTTTGGTAAAAAGGAAAAGTTGAGTCCAACAAATGTTGGTACCTATAAGGTGATAAAGAGGATTGGCAAGGTAGCTTATGAGTTGGAAGTTACATAGTGAAATGAATTTGGTTCATCCGGTGTTCCATGTCTCTATGTTGAGAAAATATGTTGGTGATCCTCAATAACTTGTGTCTCTTAATGTTGTGGATGTTGTTGAGGATAAAATGACTTATGAGGAGACTCTGGTTCAGATTTGGATAGGCAAGTGAAGAGATTGAGGAACAAAGAGGTGGCATCCGTTAAGGTCCTTTGGAGGAACCAACAAGTCGAAAGTGCTACATAGGAGGCTGAAGCATAAATGCAAAAGCGGCATCCTCATCTTTTCCACTCCACTCAAGCCTAAGGTACTAAATCTAACTCCCCTATGTGATTTCAAGTCTTATGTTTCAGCTCCTATGTCATACATATGCACTCATGTTTAAGTTGACAAATTTATGATGATTTTATACTTATGTTGAGATTTTAAAAGTTGTGTAATAAATGTAATGTTGCATTCTTGTTAAGGCTGATTTGTTTATGATAACTCTTTTCTTATGTCTCTTTTATATTGTAGGATGATTGTTACCAATGAGGCGATATTGAAACGACCCCAAAAATGCCCGAAAATGTGCCCCGGAATGCCTGTAATTTAAGTTCCATATATTTCAAAATTCATGTGCGATAGTGAAAATCTGACTTCATATTCTTGTTCGGGGGGTCAAAATTAGGGGAAAAAGGGTCTAAGACTGATTTAAGAGCAACTGTAGCAAAATTAGAAAATCACAAAAATGTGATTTTCAAAGACGATTCGAGCCCCTAGCACAACACACCAAGGGTGTGCTCCTATACATTTTTGTTTCCAAGTTATTAATCTTAGTCAAAGACTTTTTGGTCTTGGGCCCTAAGTGTTCCCAAGTGTGTTTTTACCTACATTAAGTCATATTTCACCCTCATATCATCCAAAACATTCCCTAATATCCTCTGAAACTCTTAGCAATATTTTTCACTCCTAAATTCAAGTCTCAAAACTCTCATCCGAAACTAAGGATTTCCTTCAAGCTTCAAGCCTCCATTTTCAATCTTCATTAAGAGCTTTCTCAAAGCTAAGGTATGTAGTTTAAGCCATTGGGTCCTTCAACCTATGGTGCCCTAATCTCTCTTTACTCAATTTGGATGATTTAAAGTTGATTTTACAATTGGGTTTACTAGTATGAACATGTCTGTGAACTATGTTTAAGGTATATAAAGTTGTGACTATTTTGCTATGTTTTGAGCTATAAATCTTGAATCTATTGCAAGATTAGATGAGGGTTTTTGATGTATATTGGTTGAAGATGTTTCAAGATATAGATTGATGGATCTACAATGTATTTTCTTGAATGATTTCATCTCGATATTTCATGGTCTTATACTAGTTCTATACACCCTCTAGGTGTTTGATAAAATGTCTGGATGTGGTTTCTTGAGGAATTAAAGATTCAAAGCATGAGATATGATATGATTGATGTTATGATAATGAAATGACCTTATGCATATGATATAATCTGTATAAGGTGTTGCATTAGACCATGCCCGGTCTGGGGGTCTAAGAGCTAGGATAGCCTAGTTGAGGGGTTAGAATCTCAAACACCAAGGCAGTAGGTGAGATTGCCACTAACCTATATAAGGGGTTCGTACCTCACTTACTAGGGTGATTAGTGCTATAATCTCTAACCTAGATGAGGGGTTGTACCTCACATCCCAAGGTGATGGGTGCTATCATCACTAACCTAGATGAGGGGTTTATACCTAATATACCAGGGTGATGGGTGCTATCATCACTAACCAACCAAGGGGTTTGTACTTTTGAAATCTATCTTGGCCTTTTCTACACATGATACTCTACATGAGCATGAGTTACTGAAGCATGTCTCACTTGTGCATTGATCATACATGCCATATTGTTATATTATGCGAGTTGCGTATTGTTATGAATTTTGGATTATGATGCCTATCCTTTGTTGAATTTCATCCTACATACTTAGTACATTCAAATGTACTAATGCATACTCTTGCCTAAATGATATCTCCGTGTAGGAACTGATGCCCAAGTTGATCATCTTCCTTCTCCACAGGACTAGATCGGTACTACTCAAGCTTGTTGGTGAGTCCTCCACTTCGGGGATCATAGTCTATGTTTCTCTTAGTATGTATTGAGACACTCTTTTTATTTCCTATTTTGACTATAAGGGTGAGCCTAGTTATTTTGTCTTGGCCCCCGCTCTTATCTATATATTAGAGGTATTTGCTGGACATGTTATGTATCTATGATATGCGTTTGACTCTTGCCTCTTGATTATAATGTTATGCAAGATTTTTATCTTAGCCTGTATTCTTATTCTTTAGGTCTTTTATATGCTTCCACGACCGATGATGTGTAATGATAAGTTATGAGGCTTGTTTGGTGTTCCTTTGGATTCCTCATTCGCCGTATCACATCTTGGACCTAGGCTTGGGTCGTGACACCCACCAACACTTGGTAACACCTTTATGCAAGATACATTGAAACCCTTTATTAATCCTCATAATAGATCATAGATTTATAGCTCAAACGATGCATAAATAGTCAACATTTTATGAAACCCCAACATAATTAATGGTCAAATTCATAATAAGAAGTACCCATAGATACATCAACTAGAAAACATGTAATTTGCATAAAAAGGAAGGTTGGGCACCATGGGTGAAAGTACCCAATATTTGAAACCCACATACCTCAAACATAGAGATTTCCTTGATGAAGATTTAAATGGGAACTAGAAGCATGAATGGAATTCTTGAGATCCAGAATGTGTTTGGGACACTTGAATTTGGGTGAAATATTGGCTAAGTGTTCGAGAGGGTTTTGGGGAATGTATTGAATAATATAATGTGGAAAATAACTAAGTATAAGTGTTTTTACACATAGGAAGGCTTATGCCCAAGGCCCCAAAGCCTTAGGCCAAAATATGAAAATTGGCAACAAAATACACTGCTCTATAATGGCTCTGCGTCACGAAGCGAAGGCGCACCCCTACTGTTTTACACAAACTTGAAAAAGATCAAATTTTGCTATGATTGCTCTAAAATCGGGGATATATCCATTTTCTACTCAATCTTCCCCCTGATCAAGAATATGAAGTCAGATTTTTAATATCAAGCACGGATTTTGTGATATGAGGAAATTACGAATATGGGAATTTCTAAGTCTCATTTTCGGGGGGCGTTTCAATATCTTCCCCTTGGGGATATTCATCCTATAAGAAGAGTAATCATGAAGAAATTATCCCCAATAAGAATGCAATAATGCACTTAAACAACATTTTCAAAAATCTCAACATAAGTGTCAAAAAACTGCCATAAAGTTGTCAACATAAACATGAATGTAGGAAAATGACATAAGGGTTGAAACATAAGACTTGAAATCACATAGGGAAATTAAATTAGTACCTTAGATTTGAGTAGAGTGGAAGAGATAGGGATATTCTTTTTCATATCTGCCTCGGCTTCTTATGTGGAACTTTCTACTTGTTGATTTTCTAAAGAACCTTGACGGAAGCAACATTGTTGTTCCTCAACCTCTTCACTTGTCTATCAAAGTTTTCTACGGGGAACTCTTCATAAGTCAAATTGTCTTCTACAACACACAACTTCCAAAGACACAATAGCATTTGGGTCACCCAACACTTCCTCAACATAGACACATGGAAGACTGAATGAACAATATTCAGATTATTGGGAAACTCCAACTCAGATGCCACCCTACTAATCCTCCTCAAAACTCTATAAGGACCCACAAATCTTGGATCCAATTTCCCCTTGTTACAAAAATGGACCACACCTTTTATGGGTGAGACCTTCAAATAGACCCAATCACCAACCTGAAATTCAAGATCCCTTCTCCTCACATCGGCATAGGACTTTTGACGACTTTGGATTATTTTCAATCTTTCCCTTATCATCCTCACCTTCTCAATTTCCTCTATAACCAAACCTGGGCCTAATAAAGCCATCTCCCCTATGTCAAACCATCCAACCGGGGACCTACAAAGCCTACCGTAAAGAGCCTCAAAAGGAGCCATAACAATTCTTGAATGATAACTATTATTGTAAGCAAACTAAATGAGTGGAAGATGATCATCCCAACTACCATTAAACTCAAAAACACAAGCTCTAAGCATATCCTCAAGAGTTTGGGTGATTCTTTTGACTTGGCTATCCGTTTGAAGGTGAAAAGTTGTACCAAGCTTAACCTTGCTACCAAGACCTCTTTTGAAGGACATTCAAAATTGAGAAGTAAATTCAGCCCCACGATTTGATATGATAGACAAAGACACCCCGTGAAATATAACCAATGCATCATGGTACAACTTAGCATAATCTTTGGCACCACAAGTAGTTTTAACCAGTAGAAAATAAGCCAACTTTCTCATTATATCAACCACAACCCAAATTTACATGACCTAAGCTTAGGGCGTAGACGTGACTAGCGAATGAGAAAATCCAAAATAACCCCAAACAAGCCTCATAGCATATCATTACACATACATTGTCATGGAAGAAATTTAAAATGACAATAAATGATTAGGACAAACAAGGGAAAATGGCACTAAGGGAACATCCTTTGTATCATAAGAAATAAGAGTCAGTAGAGTCAAAGCTCATAGTATGGATACACCATATGTCCAACAACACCTCTACTATATAATGATAAAGGGGGGAGGGCAAGACGAAGCAACCGGGCTCACCCTCAAAGTCAAAACATAATCAAAAGAGAGAAGGTCTTAATTCATAGCAAGAGATCATAATTAACGTCCTCGGAATGAAGAACTCTCCAATAAGCTTAAGAAAAGTCGTATTAGCCATGTGAAAGGGGATGCTTAAGCAGGGATCCAGTTCCTACATAGTGATATCATGTAGGCATAGAGTATGCATTAATATGTTTGAATGTACTAAGTATGTGGCATGCAATATAACAAGAGATAGGCATCATGATTGAAATGCATAATGATAATTAATAGATAGCATAATAACAACATGACATGTATAACAAATGCTTAAGTAAACCATGCTTTGCAAATCATTCATCTTAGATAGATCATAATATATAAGTGTGGAAAGAAACCTCAACCGACATAACATAAAACCTTCTGGTGGAGCAACCTTTCTTATGGGAGCCCATCCCTTTTTGAATTAAATGACCTTCCTTGCTGGAGCCCGTCCCTTTTCGGATTAAGTGACCTTTCTTATAGGAGCTTGTCCCTTTTTGGATTAAGTGGACTTCGTTACGGGAGCCCATCCTTTTTCGGATTAAGTGACCTTCCTTACGGGAGCTCGTCCCTTTTAAGATTAAGTGACCTTTCTTATGAGAACCCATCCCTTTTCAGATTAAGTGACCTTCTTTATGAGTGTCAGTCCCTTTTTGGATTATGTCACCTTCCTTATGGGAGCCCCTCCTTTTTCAGATTTACTGACCTTCTGTATGGGAGCCAGTCCCTTTTTGGATTATGTGACATTCCTTACGGGAGTCCATCCCTTTTTGGATTATGTGGACTTCGTTATGGAAGCCCATCCCTTTTTGGATGAAGCATTTCATAGAACTAGCTCATCAAATCATTACATTTCAACCATCAAGGAAGAACTTCTTATTTTCCCAAGAATACAACAACATGAGGACCCAACAATTACTTATAATACCATAGGTGATTTACTTGAATTAGAGACACGAATATACATAATTTCATCATTATATAATCATCATAACATCATTCAACTCATAGGAGATATAGTACACCTTAAATTCCTCAAGTAACCCTGGCAGAACATTTTATCAAACACTTGGCGGGTGTGAAATGGTAGTATAAGACCCTGCAAATTAGACATGAAATCATGCAAGTAAATCCATTCTAAAACCATCAATTAACACTTTGCAACACCCTCAAGCAGTATACATCAAAACCCCTCATTAAATCATACGGTCCAAGATTTATAGCTCAAAACATAGCAAATAGTCATAACTTTGCATAACTTTAACATAGTATGCAGTGAATTGCATAATATGCAACACCAACTTGTAAATCAACTTTATATCATGTAATTTAAGTGAAAAGGAGGCTTAGGAACTATGGGTAGAAGGACCTAATGGTTCAACACCACATACCTTAGCTTAGAGATGAACTTGGTGAAGATTGGAGATGGAGACTTGAAGTTTGAAGAAGAACCTTGAAGGAGAACTTTAGCTTGGGATGAGGGTTTGGGACTTGAATCTTGAGTGAGATATAAGACTAAGGGTTTGAGTGAGTATTGGGGATTATTTAGGATGATATAAGGGTTAAATAAGGCTAAGTATAAGTAAAATCACGTATGGGAACATTTAGGCCCAAGCCTTAAAAGTCTTGGACTGAACACAAAAAAAAAAAAGACTCAGAAATATACACTGGCGCGTCGTGGAAATTAGGGGAGCGGCGCGCCTTACACACTATTTTTAGCTTTCTTTAAAAATTCATAATTTGATTCGGTTGCTCTAAAATTGGATTTAGACTCTCTTCCCCTTAATTTTTACCCCTTGAATAGGAATACAAAGTCGGATTGTTGAAATAATAAATGAATTTTGAGATGGATGGAAATTAAAATTCTGGACATTCCAAGACACATTTCAGGCAATTTTTGGGGTCGTTACAGTATCTCCCCCTTGGGAACACCATTTTCTAATGTAAACGAGACATACATGACAAGAGTAATCATGAAAAAATCAGTCCCAACATGAATGCAACATTACATTTAAAATACCATTTTCAAAATCTCAACTTAAGGGTAGAATCATCATAAACTTTCCAACTTAAACATAAATGCATATGAATGACATGGGGCTGGAACATAAGACTTGGAATTATAGAAAGGACTTGACATGTCACCATAAGCTTGAGTAGAATTAAAAGAAATATGGATATTTCTTCTCCATACCTGCACCGGCTCCCCGAGACATACATATGAATAAACACTCTTCCAAAGGGCCTTGACGATCAGTACATCCTCAGCAATCAACTTCTCCACTCATCCATCCAACAACTCAACTGGGACCTCCTTGTAAGACAACTTACCCTCTACGTCATCCACAACTTCAATGAGTTCTATAGCACTAGTGCTACCAAACAATAATACTCAAATGCTCACCCCTAGTCTGGCAAAATGCTTAGGAATATCACCTACCCTCATCCTTACTTTGAGACAAAGCTAAAAGCAAAGATCAAGCTTAGAGAAGTGACTAACCCATTGTAGTTGACCAAATAGGTCAACCATCCTTATCCATTATATTACAACCTTATGGGTCCTACACTTGTCGATAGCATGCTATGTAAATAGCCAAACCACCTCAAGACCTCCAACCTATAAAGCTAGGGTGAAAAAAGATCACACGACAAGACTCTATGCATTAAGAATATGGGGCAACCCCTAGAGATCAATTGAACCTTAAGAAACGAATGGAACTACCTGTTTTGCTACCACTTAACCACCACATCGAGACTCTTCTACTCAAGAACGAGTTTGTTAGTGAATCTGATTCTAACTCTATGAGTCCTACCACTAAAGGAGACACAACATGCATGCAACTATCCCATTCCAAGTACCCTATAAAAATCCACCGCATGAAATCCATCAAGCCACAAGGAAAGACCTAGTGCAATATGAACATGGAATAACACCTATGAACCTTCTAGCAACAATATACCTAGTAAAAGGATAGACACCAAAGATCCACATCAGAATATGGGTAGACAAGAAGCCCCTACTAGCAGCCAGAAAGAATAGAGAAGAAATAGTGGCACACCAGGCCTAACAATACATACACAAGAAAGCCAAGGAAACGTCAATATAGCATTAGCACCATCTGGCTTCTTATCTCTACCTTTGCTTTGAGCATGAGGACACTCAACAACATGCTGACCTATTTCACCACATCCAAAACAAGCACTAAAGTTCCTTCAACACGGGACACCATGGTTTTTCCTACACATAGGGCACTTGGGCTTGGGGCCCGTCCACTATTACCACCTTGGCGTCTTAGGTTATCATTAGCAATCCTTCCACTAAAATCATTGGAAAACCCTTAGCCTTTTAGAATCTTGAAACTTATCATCAATGCGAGCCCTTTTGACCTCTCTACTCCTCATCTTGCTCATCTTCTCCTCTTCTATTTGTTCAGCATAGGCCATCAACCGGGATAAGTCCATGTCACCAATCAACATAGTGGATTAGCATTCTTCACTAACTAACTTGGACACCCCCATCACGAACTTGTTCATTCTAGACCTTGGGTCAGCAACCAAGCAAGGAGAAAAGTTGGAAAGTTGGTTGAACGTGAAGGCATACTCCCTCACACTCATTAACCCTTGTCTCAAATTCAGGAATTCTACCAATTTAGGTTCCCTAAGCTCAAGAGGGAAGACTACCTTAAGGAAGCCACCTTGAACTCTTCCTCAAGCACCACATAGACAACTCCCTACTCTTTCTTCCATTAGTTGTACCATATTTGTGATATTCCTTTGAGTTAGTAGGCTGCAAACGTAGCCTTTTCTTCCGGCCTCACACCAATAATAGCCAATATCTTGTAGACCTCATCAATGAACTCTTGAGGGTCCTCATCAACCTTTGACCCATAGAATTTTAGGGGATTTATTCTTATGAAGTCTCTCACCGAGAGGCTGGTGTAGGAGCATGAGGGGATTAGGCCTGTTGATTGGCTTGATTGGACACAACCTGTGCAAACAAAGTGAGAGCATCCCGAAGCTCCACATTGGCCGGTTGCTCTTCTGGAATGCGAGCCCAACTTTCTCTTATGTTCGACATGATCAAGTATAGCAAAGAACAATTGTTAGGGGAGAAACTTACTCCAACTCTATTGCATGACTTAGAACATAAAGAAAGTAAACATTTTCTAAAATATCTTATAGTCTCCTACTTATAGTAGTGGTGCATAACACAACCATGAATAAGACTCTAATCGACGTGGTGTGTTGGACTTTGAGGATCTACCAACATAGTTCTCTGATACCGTCTTTGTCACAACCTAAGCCTAGGTACTAGACATGATCGGAGAATAGGGAAACTCGAAGGAACCCCAAACAAGCCTCATAGCATATCATTACACATACTTGATAGCGAAAGCAATTTAAAATAACAATAAATGATAAGCACAAACAAGGTAAAATGGGACTAAGGGAACATCTTTCATATCATAAGCAACAAGAGTCAATTGGGTGAAAGATCATTCTATAGATACACCATATGTCCAACAATGCCTCTACAACATAAACATAAGAGAGGGGGACAAGACAAAGCAACTAGGCTCACCCTCATAGTCAAAACATAACAAAAAGAGAGAAAGTTGTAATTCATAGCAAGAGATTATAAGTAATGTCCTCGAAATGAATGCCTCACCAACAAGCTAAAACGAAGTCATACTAGCCACGTGGAGGGGGATGCTTAAGTGGGGCTCCAGTTCCTACATGGTGACATCATGTAGGCATAGAGTATGCATTAGTACATTTGAATGTACTAAGTATGTGGGATGCAATGCAATAAGAGATAGGTATCATAATCAAAATGCATAATGATAATCAATAGATAACATAATAACAATATGGCATATATAACAAACTCTTAAGTAAAATATTCTTTGTAAATCATTCATCTTGTATAGATCATAATATATAAGTGTGGAAAGAAACCCTGAACAGACAAAACATAAGTCCTTTTGGAGGAGCAACCTTTCTTACAGAAGCCTGTCCCTTTTCGGATTAAATTACCTTCCTTACGGGAGCACGTCCCTTTTCAGATTAGGTGACCTTCCTTACAGGTGCCTATCTCTTTTCAAATTAAGCGAACTTCCTTATGGGAGCCCATCCCTTTTCAGATTAAGTGACCTTCCTTATGGGAGCTCGTCGCTTTTTGGATTAAGTGACCTTTCTTATGGGATCTTGTAACATTTTAGATTAAATGACCTTCCTAATGAGAGTCAGTCCCTTTTTAGATTATGTCACCTTCCTAATGGGAGCCCCTCCTTTTTCTAATTAACTGATCTTCCTTACGGGAGCCCGTCCCTTTTTGGATGATGTGACTTTCCTTAGGGGAGACCGTTCCTTTTTGGATTATATGGCCTTTGTTATGGGAGCCCATACCTTTTCGGATGAAGCATTTCATAGAACTAACTCATCAAAGCATTACATTTCAATTATCAAGAAAGAACTCCTTATATTCCCAAGAATACAACAACATAAGGACCTAAAATTCACTTGCAATACCATAGAAGCTTTACATGATTTAGATGCACAAATATGTATCATTTCATCATAGTATATTCATCATAACTTCTTTCAACTCATAGGAGATACATTGGACCTTCAATTCATCAAATAACCCTAGGTGGACATTTTATCAAACACTTGGTGGGTGTGAAATGGTAGCATAAGACCATCCAATTTAGAGATAAAATCATGCAGTTAAATCCATTGTAAAACAATCAATCAATACCTTACAGCACCCTCAAGCAATATACATCAAAACTCCTCATTAAGTCTTACAATAGGTCCAAGATTTATAGCTCAAAACATAGCAAAATAGTCATAACTTTACATGACTTTAACATAGTGTGCTGGAAATTTCATAACATGAAAGATCACTTGTAAATCAACTTTAAATCAAGCAATTTAAGTAAAAAAGAGGCTTAGGCACCATGGGTAGAAGGACACAATTGTTTAGCACCACATACCTTTGCTTAGAGATGAACATAGTGAAGATTAGAGATGGAGATTTGAAGCTTTAAGAAGAACCTTGAAGGAGAACCTTAGCTTGAGATGAGGGTTTGGGACTTGAATCTTGAGAAAAATATAAGGCTAAGCTTTTGAGTTTGTATTGGGGAATGTTTAGGATGATATGAACATGAAATAAGACTAAATATAGGTAAAAACACGTATGGGAATATTTAGGCTCAAGACTTGAAAGTCTTGGACCGAGCACAAAAAAACAGACTCAGAAATATACACTGGCGCATCATGGAACTTGGGGAAGCGGCGCACCTTACACATTGTTTCAACTTTCTTGAAAAATTCTTAATTAGATTCAGTTGCTCTAAAATCGGGATTAGACCCTTTTCCCCCTAATTTTGACCAACTGAACAAGAATACGAAGTCGAATTTTTGAAATAATAAATGGATTTTGGTATATATGGAAGTTTAAATTCTGGGCATTCCGAGGCACATTTTCGGGCACTTTTCGTGGTCGTTACACTAATAGAATCAAAATGCCTCCTAGTCTTAGGCAATATAACCACAAAATCCATGTTAGTTTCCTCCCATTTCTAAGTAGAAATATCTATATCTTGGGTTAGGTCACCCGGCCTTTAATGTTCGGCTTTCACTTGTTGGCAATTATGGCAACCAGATAAAAACTTAGCAATGTCCCTCTTCATACCACCCCACCAAAACACTTCCCTCAAATCACTATACATCTTGGTAGAACAAGGGTGAATAGAACAGGAAGAATTATGAGCCTCATCTAGAATCTTCTTTCTCAAGTCATCAATACAAGGCACACACAATCTATCTTTGTACCTAAGGGTACCATCTCCCCCTTGGGAGAAAACCTCCACCTTACCATATCTCACCAAGACCTTCAATTCTAACAAGACGAGGTGAAGATCCTACATTGCCTCCACCTCATCAATCAACTAAAATTTAGAACCACAAGCAATCACTATCCCACCATTGTTAACCTCCTTCAACCTAACTCCCAATCTGGCCAACCGATGGACTTCTCTAGACAACTCTTTGCCACCAACATCAACATGTGCTAGGCTAAACATAGACACCCTACTTAAAGCATTAGCCACAATATTAGCCTTGACGAAGTGATAATGCAAACTCATATCATAATCCTTAAGAAGCTCTAACCACCTTCGTTGTCTCAAGTTGAGATCTTTCGGGGTGAACATGTATTGGAGACTCTTATGATCAGTGAACACATCACAATCCACCCCATAAAAATAATGATGCCAAATTTTCCAAGTAAATCCCACGGCGGCCTATTCAAGATGATGGGTAGGATAATTCTTTTCATGCACCTTAAGTTTCCTAGAGGCATAAGTTATCGCCTTACTATTTTTCATCAGACACAACCCAAACCAATTCGTCATACATCTAAATACATAACAAACCCTTCCAACCCTTCCGGTAGAGATAAGATAGGAGAAAAGACAAGCTTGTCTTTCAAGGTTTAAACTCTTTTCACACTTGTTGGTCCACACAAATGTTTCCTTCTTTTGGGTCAACTTAGTCATGGGAGAGGAAACAAAAGTGAAACCACTAATAAACCTTTTGTAGTAACCCACTAAGCCAAAGAAAACTTCTAATGTTTGATGGAGTCAAACGTCTAGGCCACTTTCTAATTACCTCCATCTTCTGAGGATCCACCTTAATATAACAGTACCGACACCACATGACCTAGGAAGACAACCTCTTTCAACCAAAACTCACATTTCTCATACATAGCATACAAATTCTCCTCTTTCAAGATTCGTACACCACCCTCAAATAATCCACATGCTCCTCCTCACTTTGGAAATATATCAAGATATCATCAATAAATACCACCATAAACAAATCAAGGTAGGGTTTAAAGACCTTATTTATAGGATCCATAAAGATAGCTGGTGCATTGGTTAACCCAAAAGACATAACCACAAACTCGTAGTACGTATACCTCATTTGTAAGGCAGTCTTGGGGATGTCACATTCTCTCACTTTCACTTGGTGATACCCGGACCGAAGATCAATCTTAGAGAAGTGACTAGCCCCTTGATGTTGGTCAAAAAGATCATCAATCCTTGGTAGAGGATACTCATTCTTAATGGTGACTCTATTAAGTTGGTGACAATCAATACATATTTAAGAGAACTATCCTTCTTCTTCACAAACAAGATCGGTGCACCCCATGGTGATTGACTATACCTAATAAAATCCTTCTCCAACAAATCCCTCAGTTACTCCTTCACCTCCTTCAACTACACAGCGGCCATACTGTAAGGGGGAATAGAAATGGTTTGAGTATTAGGAATGAGGTCTATGCCAAAATCTATTTCCTTTTCGGGAGGAACATCGGGAAGTTCATCGAGAAAGACATCAAGGAATCATTAACCATTGAAACCGTCTCTATAGGAAGGACTTTGGATGCAACATCGCTAACCCTCACAAGATGATAGATACACCCCTTAGAAATCAACTTTTGGACTTTAATGCAAGAGATGAATCTATCCTTACCATCAAATCATGATTCTCTCACTCAAGGATGGGTTCATTAGGGAATTGGAGTTTGACCCTATGGGTTCTATAATCAATAAAGGCATAATATGTATGCAACCAATCCATCCCAAGAATGACGTCAAAATCCACCATATCCAACTCAACAAGATCACAAGGCAACATTTTGTGCAAAATGAATACGAGGCAATTTCTATAAATCCTTCTAGCAATAATGGATGCATCAACGAGAATAGACACCTCATATAGCTCACACAATAATCCATTTTTAACGTGGAACTTTTTGGCAATAAAAGGAGTTACAATAGAAAGAGTAGCACTCAGGTATATCAATGCATACACATCAAGTCAAAGAATTTTAACATAATGGTGAAGACTTCAGGCACCTCATCTACCCCTTCCCTCCCTTGAAGTGCATAGAACTGATTATGCCTTGGGGCAATACCTTGTTGACCTCCTCTTCCCCTAGGGCACGTATTTACATCTTGCCCTTGTGGATAACCATCCCTACCCTTGTTGCGATTACGAGGATAATCCGTCACGTTTATGACCCACTTCACCACACCCATAACAAGCATTAGTATCCTTCAAACGTGGGCCATTGTGACCTCTACCACATCTTGAGAACATAATATTAGGCACCACACCACCACCACCTTGGACCCTTGGGTTATCATTGGCAAACCTCCTATAAGAAGCATTGGGAGAGCTTTGGCCTTGATGAAATCGGCCACCCTTGGGACTTTGGAAACTACCTTCAAAACGGGATCTCTTGGCCTCACCCATTCTCCTCTTTCTTAACTTTTCCCCCTCTAATTGTTCGGCATAAGTCATGAGGTAGGACAAGTTCATATCACCTACGAACATGGTGGCACGACCATACCCATTAAAAACTTATTCATCCTAGACCTTGGCTCGACCACCAATTGTGGGGAGTATTTAGAGAGTTAGTTGAACATAAGGGCATGCTCCCTCACACTCATCGACATTTGCTTTGAATTCCTGAATTATATCATTTTGATCTCCCATAGCTCAAGAGGGAAGAAGCTGTTGAGAAATGCCACCTCAAACTCCTCCCAAAGGATCACATTGTTGTTCCCCTTCTCTACTTTCCATTGAGTAAACCATATTTGGGCCACCCCCTTGAGTTGGTAAGCCGCCAACACCACCTTCTCCTCCGATCTAACCCTCATAATAGACAACACTTTGTACACTTCATCAATAAATTCTTGAGGGTCCTCATCCACTTTAGACCCATGGAACTATGGTGGGTTCATCCTCATAAAATCCTTCACCCTTGAGTCCAGGGTACGAGCATGAGGGGATTGGTACCCTTTGTTGATTTGATTAGCCATGGTATGGGCTAGCATGGTAATAGAACCTGAAAACTCTTCACGGGCCACTCCTCTATCTTGAGGAGCGAGAGGGTTCAGTTGCTCCTCGGGAATGCAGGCTCTTTCTCATCTTGAAATAGGCATTATCTAGCATAGCTAAGAACATTCGTTAGGGAAAAGCCTTATCTTAACTTCTATAGCATGACATGGATTAACAAAAAGGAAAATATTTACCAAAACACCTCATAGCCTCTTGCTCAAAGTCATGGTGCACTTCACAACCATAAATAAGACTCTAATCGACATAGTGTTTTAGATGCCGAGGACCAACCTAGTACTCTAATACCAAATTTGTCATGTCTCAAGCCTAGGCTCTAGACATGACATGGCGAATAGGAACCCAAAGGGACCCCAAACAAGCCTCTTAGCATATCATTTACACATCCTTGGTCACAGAAGCAAAATAAACAACAATAAGTAAGTATAAACAAGTACAAAGGGACAAAGGGAAGTTTTAGATAACCATAATTAAACAAGAGTCAAGAACATGCCATAATTACATCACTTGTCCAACAACACCTCTAAACCTAGTCTTGAGCGGGTTCCAAGACACTTTCCAGGCTCACCCTCATAGTATTAAGAATTCAACATAAAGAAATAATGTAAGAAAGAGTAGTATAGCTAGTGTCCCCAAACTTTGAAGAATTACTAATAGCTTATCTTTAAGATGACCAACTAGCCACAAGGAGGATGATTGTGTGGGGCTCTGGTTCCTACATGGTAACATCATATAGACATAAAATATGTGTTGATTTATTTGAATGTACTGAGTATGTAGGATGCAATGCAACAGGGATTAAGCTATATAGTCAAAATGCATAAACATAGGCAACAGATAGTATAATAACAATATAGTATGCATGATCAATGCTCGAAGTAAAACATGCTTAGATAGGTATGTAACCCCCCATCAAAGTGGCCAAGGTATCTATCCGTCAACATGGTAGATAGGTATAGTATCCCACCCTCAAAGTTGTTAACATATATAGCCCTTAACTAGTAGATGGATATAGCACCTCCATTATCGTGGTTGAGGCATACCACTCTTTCAACAAGGTGTGGTGTGGTAAACTGGTAACACTATAGATACTTCTCAAGAATCAATAGAGATATATATTCCTTTCATCATCATAAAGTCACTTAACTCTTAAGACATGCAATGTACCTTCAATAACTTAAGAATCCTTAAATAGACATTTTATAAAACACTTAGCAGGTGTATAATGCTAGTTTAAAATCATGCAATTCAAGAGAGAAATCATGTGAGAAAACTTAAAGTAAATCAACCCACCAACACTTGGTAACACCTTCATGCAAGTTACATTGAAACCCTTCATCAATCCTCATAATAGATCATAGATTTATAGCTAAAAACATGCATAAATAGTCAACATTTTATGACACCCCGATAAAGTTCCTGGTCAAATTCTTAATAAGAAGTACCTATAGATAAATCAACTTGAAAATTTGTGATTTGCATAAAAAGAAAGGTTGGGCACCATGGGTGAAAGGACCCAATGGTTGAAACCCGCATACCTCAAATTCGAAGATTTCCTTGATGAAGATTTGAATGCAAACTTAAAGCTTGAATGAAATTCTTGAGACCCAGAATGAGTTTGGGACACTTGAATTTGGGTGAAATATTTAGCTAAGTGTTAGAGAGGGTTTTGGGGAATGTCTTGAATGATACGAGGTTGAAAAATAGCTAAGTATAGGTGATTTACGCATAGTAAGGCTTAGGCCCAAGAATCCAAAGCCTTAGGCCAAAATAAGAAAACTGGAAACAAAATACACTGCTTCGCTTCGCGAAGCCAACATGCTCGCCTATTGTTTTGTGTAAATTGGAAAAATCAAATTTTAGTACGGTTACTCTGAAATCGGGGTTATACCCATTTTTCACTTAATTTTGGTCCCTGATCAAGAATATGTAGTCGAAATTTTGATATCACATACGAATTTTGAGATATGATGAAATTATGAATATGGACATTTCCAAGGCACATTTTTGGATACTTTTTGGGGTGTTTCATGACCAAGGGATTGGGGAACCTATGAAATAACCCCAAAAAGTGCCCAAAAATGTGCCTCAGAAGTGCCTAGAATCGTAATTTCCATATATTTCAAAATTCGTGTGCGATATCGAAAATCTGACTTCATACTCTTTTTCAGGGGGTTATTTTGAATGAAAATAGGTCTAACCCTTATTTTAGAGAAATAGTATCAAAATTTAAAATTTCTGAAAATGTAATTTTCGGTATTGTTTTCGCGTCGCTTCCGTGACACCCACTGGTACATTTTTTGTCTTGTTTTTTTTTTTACTTTGGTCCAAGACTATTAAGTCTTGGGCCTATGTGTTTCCAAATATGAAAATGCCTATACTTAGTCATTTTCATCCTTATATCATTCTAAACATTCCCCAATACTCATTCAAACACTTAGCAAATATTTTACTTAAACCTTTTCTAGATCTTAAGAATTGCACTCAAGCTTCAAGTCTCCATCTCCAATCTTCATCAAGTTCATCTCCGAAGCTAAGATATGTGGGTTTCGTTCATGGATTCCTTCCACCCATAAAGCCCAAGCTTCCATTTTATCAAAATTTTGTGATATAAAGTTGATTTACTCATGGTCTTATCTATTATTAAAATCACTGCACACTATGTTAATGATTCATGAAATTATGACTATTTTATCATATTTTGGACTATGAATCTAAGATCTATTGAAAGATTTGATAAAGGGTTTTGATGTATATTGCTTTAGAGTGTTATCAATTATCTATTGAAGATTTTACAATGTATTTACTAGCATCATTTCACTCTTTAATTGCATGATTTTACACTAGCACTACACACCCTCTAGGTGTTCGATAAAATGTCTAGCTAGAGTTTCTTGAGGAATTAAAGGTCCAATGCATGCCTTATGAGTTGAATGACTATATAGTGATAAATTGATGATGAAAGTAATATATGAATATGATGACTATATAATAATGAAAGAAATGTGTGAATATGATGATTACATGATGATGAGAAAGATGTATGGCTAAGATGACTATATGATAATGGGAGGAATGCATATGTTTATATGTGATATTATCTCTATGGTATTGGGGATGACCAAGCCTAGCTTGGGGTTTCCAGGCCCGGGTAACATATTAAGGGGTTGGTACCTTAAAATCCTAGCTCGGGGAGTAGTAGGCTTGGGTAACCATGTTGGGGATTAGTACCCATCAGCCATGTTGGGGGGTTTGTACTCCATCAACCCGTTGAAGGGTTAGTACTCCATCAACCATGTTCGGGGTTTGTACCCATCAAACCGTTGGGGTGTTTGTATTTCCACAACCTAATAAAGGGGTTTGTACCTCATGTACCTCTCCGAGGGGGCGGTAGGACTTGGATTGCACTAAAAATGGTCACTCCCTACAAATGTGTTATATTCTACGATAGTGTGATTTACTTCAAGAATATTCTATTCATGTCATATTGCTATATGCTCATCTATTGCCTAATTATATACTTTGATTATGATGTCTATCTATTGTTGCACTGCATCCTACATATTTAGTACATTCAAACATACTAATGCATACTCTATACCTACATGATGTCACCATGTAGGAACCGGAGCCCCACTTGAGCATCCTTCTCTATGTGCCTGGTACGACTTCGCTCAAGCTTGTTGGTGAGTCCTCTATTCCAGGGTCATTGCTTATGATCTCTTGCTATGTATTCATACCATCTCTCTTTTGATTATATATTGACTATGAGGGTGAGCCTTGATGCTTGTCTTGGGCTCCGCTCTTATTTATGTAGTAGAGATGTTAGATATGTTATGTATCTGTGCTATGAGCCATGACTCTATTAACTCTTGTTGATTATAATATGAAAGTTTCCCCTTTGTTCCTTTACCCTTGCTGCTAATGTTTAATTGGTATTTTATTACTTTTTCGACCAATAATGTGTAATAATATGTTAAGAGGGTTGCTTGGAGTCCCTTTAGGTTCCCCATGCGTCGTGTCATGTCTAGGCCCTAGGCTTGGGTTGTGACAACTTAACTTACCATCCTGTATGCTACACACTACAAAAGAATTAGGTTATCCGATGATACTAATTCAGGGATTCATGGGGAACACAATACTATAGTTTCTCTCCATATTGATTTCACTCTTGTGTGTGTTAGTTTTACGTTTCCATTGATTGTTGCACACCCTACCCCCTTTAGGGAAGTAGGTTGATTAACTACTCAAACTACAGTAGTTGAATTCTCTTGAGTCTATGCATTTCCTTGAGTTCAACCCTAGCCTTAGTTAGATTTTATTTCTTGACAATGATCACTTTGTCCTCAAAATGAGGGTGTTACTTGGGTGACATCAAATCGATGTTCCACCTTCTCTATCAACACGTGACCAACTCCAGATGATTGAGACTAATATCTTGGTGAGTCCTTCGTTTAGGGATTACACCTTCTCTTTCATGCTATGTATTTTGAGACATCTATGTAGTTAAATTCATTAATTGGAGATAGTTGCTCTCTATCGTATTTTCATGATTTGTATTTGTAGCTAATCATGATTATGCTTTGGTCCCCACTAAGACTTACTGTCGAATGGTATTTTGGAGTATTAAACCTTTTGTTTGGAAAGTATCTTGATTTCCAAACTCTAAATATTTCCCTTTGTTCCTTTCCCCACCTTAAATTCCACATTATGATGTTTGAATGCATATGAATACTTAGAGGCTTGGGTGCGGTACCTTTAGGTTCATTATTTGCAGTGTTACGACTAGACCCTAGGTTTGGGTCATGACGCTAACCCTTTAAAAGGTGATAGATGCAATCCTTATCAATTTATTCTCGAGCCTTAAGACAAGAAATGAACTTATCCTTAACCGCCGAATCTTGAGCTTCCCACTCAAGGATTGGTTCATCAGGAAATTGGAACTTAACTTTAGGAGTGCTATAACTAATAGAGTGTGATATGCGTGTAACTAATCCATCCCAAGAATGATTTCAAAATCTACGATGCCAAGTTCAATAACATTTTGGGACAAATGTCAAACCTCCTAGAAATTAATAGGGTAATGAAAAATAAGATGGCACCTAGATCTGATAAAGAATACTCATTATAATCATAAACTTTCAACATAGTGGTGACAACATTGCGTGCCTCATCCACCTATTTCCTCCTTGAAGAGTGTTGAACTAGTTGTTACACAGAGCATCTCCTTGTCGATCTCCTTGTGCCCCTTATCCTCTATGAGCACCATCTCCTTGGGTACTGGCATCTCGACCTTTGTTTGGAATATCTGGATAATCGGTAGTTTGTGGCCTAGCTTGCCACACCCATAGCATACATCCATATACGTCAAGCATTTGCTTCCATGGTTCCTTCCACATTTTAGGCACCTAGAAATGTCGGTCCATCATTAATTTCTTGAGATTTATGGTTTGAAACCTTATCATTGATGAATATTTGTCTTAGATCACTTGATGACCCCTGTCCCTGAAATTTGTGGCCTTGTTGAAAGAGTCTACTTCCTCCTCCCTTAGCACCTTTTAAAGCTACCTTGAAAGTGAGCAGTCTTAGGTTCCCCCTTCTTCCTCTTCTTAAGCTCCTCCCCCTCAATATGCTTGGCATATATCATGAGCTGAGATATTTCTGTCACCCTTACAAGCATGGAGGTATGGAACTCTTCATTGATCAAGTTGGACACTTCTAACACAAACTTGTTCATTCTGGCCCAGGGATTGATAATTCAGTATGTAGCATACTTTGAGAGAATATTGAATTCGACGGAGTACACCCTCATACTCATGTACGCTTTCTTGACATCTATAAACTCCATTATCTTGGCTTCCCTTAGCTCAATAGGGAAGAAGCATTTAAGGAAGGCGGCTTTGAATTCCTCAGGAGGAATAGGTTCATCATCCACTCTTTCTATCGTCTGTTGGATAAATCATATTTGTGCAAGGCCTTTGACTTTGTAGGCTAGTATTTCATCCTTTTTCCTTTGAGCTCAACACAATGATGGCTAGGACCTTGTACACCTCATCGATGAATTCTTGGGGGTCTTCCTCCACTTTAGATCCATAGAACTCTAAAGGGTTCATTATAGTGAAAATCCTCACCCTTGAGGTGAGGGTAGGAACATGGGGAGCTCGGGCTGCTTGGTTAACAATGGCTTGCAACAACAAGGTGATTATGTTTTGGTACTCGGCATATGTGACCCTTTTCTCTTGGGGAGCTTATAGGGCTGAAGGCGCTTGGTCCTCTTTGGGAATAGGGACCCTTTCTAGTGGAACTCTTCTTGGCGGCATTGTCTAGATATGAAAATAACAAGTCATTAGAAATAAGAATTCTTAGGACAAGTTCTAAGGCACTACATTAGGCATATAAGAAGTGATTCATTTCCTAAAAACCTCATAGCCTCCTATTCATAGTTGTGGTGAGCTTTATAACTATGAAGAAAACTCTATTTGACCTGATTGTTGGATTTTTTAGGACCATTTACAAACCTAGAACTCTGATACAAAGCATGTAATGACCCAAGCATGGCAAATGGAGAACCCGAAGGCACACTCAAACAAGCCTTATAGTATACATAAGCACATCCTTGGTAATTAATTAAAAATAAGCGAAAACTAAGAGATAAGGGCTAAGGCAGTGAACATGAACTTAAGAGATAACCCCTAAGCCATACATACCTGATCATAATATCCAACATAACCTCTAAAATCATATATAGTGTGGGAGACTTATAGATGTCCCAAGCTCACCCTCAAATATAATTAAGTAGAACAAAGTATCATAATCTCAAAATGAAAGCTAGATAGAAAATGGGTTATTGTCCTCAAAAGTAGAGTACTTACCATAAGAAAAATCATCAAAGTCTAATAACAACTATAAGTGTGAGGATAAGGACGATCACTGAGCCGTACATAGTGACATCATATAGGCATAATATGCATTAGTACTGCAAAATGTATTAAGTATGTGGGGTGTAATACAACAAGGAAATCACATTCCAATATAATCAAGATGCATAATATTATAAAAGAAAATAAGCTCAATATGTAATAGATGATCAATGAATTATAAAATATGCTTGGAAGAACATAAGTTCATAACATAATATGTGCATACGTGGGAGGAGACCTTACCGACACTAAGACCATATGAGCTACTACATGGAACTATGATATTATCTCCACATCAGAGTAGTAGTCTACTTGCCAAGGTAAACTATATCACACCTTGTGGGTATCATGAACATGGATCTATATGTGGATCCACTAGCTAATACATAATTCTACCATGGCCCAATGTCATGGTAAGTAAGGTTTTATATAAGGACCCTTAGGTATAGTCCTCCACCTTCAATCCCATTAGGTTCTTGTACAGTCCCACGGAATACATAAATGTAAACATAATCATAACATTCATAAGCTAATAAATCATAACATCATGATACGAGTAGCTCACTAAATTCATAACCCCTTGAAGTGAGCATTTTCCTTTCTTAAGAGGGTGTGTCATAACATCATAAAAAGGGTTTCACAGTGTCCTATAACTTTCGTTGAATTTTCATAGATTTTATGACATGCTTGGTAGCCCTCATAATTAAAATATTCATAAACTAGCATAACATATAGAGAAACCTTTCATCATAAATAAGGAGTTTCATTACATAGATTTAATTCAAATCTTTGTGGGTTCATACACAAAGCTCAAAATCATGCAACTCAAGTGCAGCATGCATAAATGAGATAAATAGTGACCATTGGAAACAACCTGAAACAACCCACCATAATCTTGGAAAACCCTAATTAAAGCAATATAAAGCCATCTCATAAATAATCAACTTTTCATGGCATTTCATAGTATTATAGAAAGTGTAGCTCAAATAATATAAATATTACATAGTATAAATATTTTGAAGGAGTTCATACATCTTCCTAAAATATTCATAACTTGAAAATAAATGGCGAAAAGGAATACTTGAGATTTTTAGAGGAAAGGTCTCCACAAATCACACCCATATATGATGCTATAATTTTTTAAAGAAAATCTCGATCGAAGATGAAGAATCCAGAACCCTAGCTTGAATCCCTTCAACTTGACAATTGGAAGAAACTTGCGAGTATTTGTGAGAGGTCTATACATAGAATAATTTGAGAATGGGTTGAATGGGAAGGCTTTAAGGAGTATAAGGTTGGAAAGGGGACATTTAAAAGTCTAAAGATATAGTTTTAAACCTAGGGCATGACGAAAAGTCAAAATCAACCTTATTAACAATTGTCAGAACCACATTTGTGGGACTCGTTTATGGTTTGTTGATCAAAGTATGGGTCATAGTATGGGAATCTCGTCATTTTGAATTTGGAACCATTTTAAGAAGTCTCTAAAACTCCATCTGCAAGCTCATTTTATGTCTCATAGTTTGATTTATGGACCATAGAATTCATTCGTAAAGCACCCGAACACGGGGGTCCATCTATGACCCATTTTACGACTCATAAAAAAGAATATGACTTGTTGTGTCATCTGTACTTTCATGATCCAAAAGCTTCAAAACTTGATCAACCTTGTTCACCTTTCCACCAATCAAAAGTATGGTTTGTATTCTTTTCACGAACCATAAATTGCACTCTACTTACACTTGATCAATTTCTCACACATACACCCTGAAACCATGAACCTAATCGATGACTCATGAGCTAAACCATGAGCCATAGACTGGGCTCGTACTTTGCTATTGAAGTTCTCAGTTTTCCTCTTTTTGCACATTTTGTGTGTTCTAACATGTGGGGCCTTACAGGTGGCACATAGTTATGAGACAAGTAGGATTTGTAAAAGGACTTTTAGGGATAGTTTCCCATGTCAAGCCTTATTTGGTGCTGAATCAAACATCCCACAAAATAGATATCCATATATATAGGCATACTTGTCATAAATCACCATAAGTCATCATAAGATCATCATCATTCATACTTGGTCTCGAAGGCCAAATGATAGTTCAAAGATACTTGCATGCATAGAAGTAGCTCAATTCATAACTTGTACATGGTTGCACATGCATACCCTTTCTTGATTATAATCATTCATATTCATATTAATATCCATATTCATCATCTCATCAAAAAACCAGTACATGCATGATCATGTCATGAAAGATAAGAGTATAGCATAGGTACATGTGCATCAAGTTCAAAATCATAAGAATTGAATAAAGATATGCAAAACCATTAAATTCAATACCATTTGAATCATAATTGAGGTTACTTATACATGGTTTCCATAATCATCAAATCATAGTAGTAAAAATCTCATGTAAATCAAGTAATTCACGCATAATGCATATTATAAGCATAACCCATAACATAATATCATCATTTGAAAATCAAATCATAAACACTTTAATTTGACCATGATTGAAAATTAATTAATTAATAAGAAACTAAGTTGGGCTCCATGATTGGAAGGTAATCATGAATGAATCCTATATACCTTAAGGTGAATTGAAGAATTAGAGATGAAATTGTACAAAACTTAAAGTTCCATGATGAACTCTTGGCTCGAGCTTGAATGAGGATTCAAGAGTGTTTTTATGAGTGATCTTATGAGTCTAAGTGTTATAAGTGATTGGAAATGATAAGAATAGGTTAGTATAAACATAAGAGCGAATTATAGTCCAAAAATGTCCAGTTGAATCTTAGTATTTAGGGAAATAACCGGAATAACCTTACAAAAATAAGTTAGAAAAATTGGTAGAGGGTACTACATGGAACACACCATGGACCATGGTGTGCACCACGACCCATGGTAGGGTTCGTGGTGAGTGCACTTAGGTGAAACATGGAAGGCCAAGTGAAGGGCACCCTTCAAGGACGGTGGTGGGTTCCATGAGCCGTGGAAGGTTCCATAGTAGAACCCTTCACTGGTTTTACCATTAGGTAGTCCTAAAGTGGAACCAAGGTGGCCTCTATGGTGCCTTTAACAGGGAGTAAAGTGCACCTCCCGCCAATGAAGGGCATCTTGAAAGACACCCTAGGCTAAAATCTTCTGAAAATATATTTTCATGCGTCAGTTCTATCCTAGGAGGTTTGATATTTACATTATCTCTCCCTTGGGTTCATTCATCCTTGAATGAGATACAAATTAGCTTGAATATAGAAGAATGAACATCAACAAACCCAACATGAGTGCAATAATGAAAATTTAACATTAAAATAGTGAACTCTTCACACCTTTTATCAAAAATATCGTTTAAAACCTATTTCATGAGCATGCATGCATACTATGATGTAAGATCATAAAAAGGAAAGAATTCAAACACTTGAGCATGAAGAACATATTACCTTAGGCTTGATTAGATTTTAATAGATGACGGTATCATCACATCAACTCCACTTCCCGTGTAGAACTCCCAACATGTTAGTTTCTCTAAAGGACTTTAATTGATGCCACATCTTTGTTATATGGACGCTGCCATTGTCGGTCCAGAATCTCAACTTGGACTTCTTCACAAGTCAAGTTTTTCTCAACTTCAACACCTTCGAAAGCCATAATAAATCTTGGGTTACACGAGTACAACCTATAAGTGTAATGACAGTCTTGGTCATTTCTACTTTTCTACAAATTTTGCATCAATTAGAACTTACTTATAGTGACCTCAAGTCATTTGTGATTTTCTAGTGCTAACAGTTTAGTCACCTAATTGATCATTTGAATGATGTGTAATTTTCTATATTATAGGCCTATTTAAAGTTAACAAATGTGTTTGGAAGTAAAGTCTGGGAAAAAAGCCTAGTAATGGGATTATGATAATTCCATCTTCTTTGAAATGGCCAAACTACACTACAAGCATGTTCGGTTAGAATACTGGGGTTTTCAACATTAGTTTATACCAAGTTTTGCCATTTAGCCCTCAAAATAGGTTAATAGTTTACTTTAGTCAACATTCTTATTAAATATGCCTGAATGGAATTTTCGATAGCACAGTTAGTTCCAAAACATTGAGTTTGGTCTAGAGTTAACTTTTTTTTTCGGTTCTAGAGGCTTTCAAGTGCATTTTGAGTCCCTTGGTGGAAATGAAGCAAAAAATGGAATAAGGAAGTAGGACCCAAATTGAATCAAAATGTTCTCCTATGGTACTTTCAAGAGTGTTATTAGATTTAGAATGCCAAATTTAGATGGTTACAAAGTTTGTATATGAAAATAAGACATTGAAAGAGCTTGGGACAACCTATTAGAGAAATGGAAATTGGTTGATATTTGGTGTAGACCTAAGACTTTATGCCCGTAGAGGTGGGGCAAAGTTCTCGGATGGTTGGTCATCTTTGCTACACATTCATGGAGTTAAGGCCCCTATTCATGGAGGTTTACCTAGTTATGGCCCACATTTATGGGGCATTTTCCACATCCACAAGGCTTTGACCTATTGTGCACTGCGTTCACAGAGTTCCTCCGCATTCATGGAGGTATATGAGTGGTGGTGGTGAATTATATAATTTCAGTTTTATGAAAGGATAATAATGAAAGTTTTAAAGGTGATAAAATCTCCATCCGATATCTGATTTCGATGATTCAATAGACTAATGTATGTATTTTCTAAGAGGAACACCGTGGTAGCGTCAAATATTACTTTCAGCACATCATTTGAGATCAATTTTGATGTTTTATGGCTTTATATTGGAAATATCTTTTGGCCATTTTGCCGTGTAATTTGTTATACATTTTGAGCTATATTTTGGTGAATTTTTGGTCTATTCTATGTGTTTTCTAGAGGTATACATAGTGTTAATGTTGGAATTGATTGAGTGAGTTACATTTGAAGCAAAAATTCTTGTGCAACTATTGTCTACATTAAGTTTTATGTAAAAAAAACATTTTCTATTATTGGGACTTTTATATTATTTTAGGCTACGGATTGAGCTCGAATTTAAGACATAGGCTCAAGAATATATGGAGGTTATTATATGAACTTTGTTTTTTTATTATAGTGTGGGCTCACGTTTTGGCCTGAAATTTGACTTAAGAAATTTTATATTATTTTAATGGTATAAGGACTATATTGACATAGTGATTTATTTTTTGATAGTTAAATGGAATTTTGAGATTGCTCAAAGGGGAAAGAAACTAGTAGAGTAATTAGAGACGTACGTGATTCATGTATAGGTAGGCTACAGTCCTCCTCTCTTAGATTGAGTGGAATATGAGAATACTATTTGAGGTTGATGGATTGGTAAGCAGGGAAAGTGTTAAAGTCCTTATACATTGAGTATGATTACATTAGCCATTATCTGTAACTATTTTATTATCGGTTGGCATATTGCGAGCATATGTGGCTAGCCTATTGATTTCTTATTGAATCATTGGTTTTCTAAGCTGGTAAAGTGATGATTTGACCTATTGAGGATTCCTGGGGAAAATGATATGTGATGTTCAATCGTATACTAACTATCTGTTGTACATCTACTTACTAGGAACTTATAGGGCTATTGATTTACAATCTGAGCATGCTTGTGATTGTTGTGTTCATCTCTACTGCATTTATGCCTTGTTATTATTATTATTGGGTCTTAGTCTAGGCTTAGGCTAGTGATGTCCGAGATCCACGCTAGTCAGTATTGGTAGACAGCTATATGGATATCTAGTGTGACTTGAGAGGCCAAGATCCTTGTAGATAAGATTAGAAGACCAGAGTTTGTAAAGTTGGCCTCAGATATGTTGTTATGAGTTGGGAAACTAATTACTTTTTTTTTTGCTAGCTAGCTCTTTGCATTGTTCTTGTAGATTATTTGATTTGGCTCGAATGCAGGAGGACCAAAAAAATCACGATGATACTTAAGAGTATAGTCTCTTGCAGCTGAAGACCTGAGCTTTTCTCTCATATGATTGCATATCCAACTAGTAGTACCATGTGTAGATGAGGATGTATTACTCTATCTTAACCGTTGGTTGAAGGGTACACTTCAAATTTGTACAACTACAATTTTCTGGGTTAGAGTGCTCACAATATTATGTTAGACTTCCAGCGGTTGTTGTTAAAGTCGGTATTGATGATAGGTAGTTTGACTAGCCAAGGCAGACCACTAGCCATATCTTACCATGTCCTATGTTAAACTCTAAGACATGCATGCTTGATTAAAAGTTTGAGCAGGTCTAGTTAAAGTCCCACTAGTAGTTCCGATTTTTGTCCAGAATGGTCTACGTAGAAAGTGTTGAAATCATAGTTAAATGTTCTTTCAACTGTATGGTTGTATGTGCATCATTGGTTTATGAGCTTCATCTAGTGTGGACACCCGAACCTTAGGCCTATTCACCCAGTTATTGTGTGAAAGTGTACTTGTTGGACTTATTGTGGCCCAATTGCTATATAGGCTTAGATAGTAGGGCCTACACAAAGGTAAATCACTACCTAGCCATCTAATCCTTGGTTACCATCATATTAATTAGACTATGTATTGGGTTATGGTAATTAGATTCTTGTCATGACCCAAGCCCAGGGCCTAGATGTGACATGGTGCATGGAAAACCCGAAAGGACCCCAAGTAAGCCTCTTAACATATCATTACACATCCTTGGTCATGGGAACAAGAAAAAAACAACAAGAGATAGTAATTAGGGGCAACCGGGGCAACTTTCATAGCATAATCAACAAGAGTCAAGAGAGAGAATCAAAGCTCATAGCATAATACATATTTTATCGAACAACACCTCTACTACATTGATAAAAGCATGGATAAAGACAAGCCATTGGGTTTACCCTCATAGTAAATATGTACATAAAAGAAAGATAGTGTTAGAACATGGCAAAAGATCATAAACATCGTCCTTGGAATGGAGGACTCACTAATAAGCTTGAGAGATATCGTACTAGCCACGTGGAGGATGACGGTCAAGTAGGGCTCTGATTCTTACATGTTGACATTGTGTAGGCATAGAGTATGCATTAGTACGTATGAATGTACTAAGTATGTAGGATGCAATGCAACAAGAGATAAGTAACATAAACGAAATGTATAAGCATAGGAAATGATTAGCATATAATAATATGGCATGTATGAATGATGTTGAGGTAAACTCACGCTTATATATAGAGCATAATATGAGTGTAAGGAGTTACCATTAGCAGTGCAATCCAAGGCCTGCCACTTTCTTGGAGAGGCACATGAGGTACAAATCCCTTCATGAGGTCTATGAGGTATAAATCCCCCAACAAGGTTGACGGAGTACAAACCCCCCAACAAGGTTGATGGTTACAAACCCCCAACAAGATTGTACCATCCTGCCACCTCCCAAGCAAGGTGATCAAGGTACGAACCCCTCAATAAGGTTACCTGGGCCTACAACCTCCCTAGTGAGGCTTGGTCATCCCTAACACTATAGAGTTAATATCATTCATCTATATATATATATATATGTATATAGATATATATACACACACACACATACACATACACACACTCCTTTCATCATTATATACATACATTCCTTTCCTCATCATCATCATATACATATATTACTTTTCACCATCAAATCATCATCATATAGCCATTCAACTCAAAAGACATACATTGGACCTTCAATTCCTCAAGAAACCATAACCGGACATTTTATCAAACACTTGGTGGGTGTGTAATGCTAGTATAATACCATGCAATTTAAGAGTGGAATCATGCTAGAAAATTCAGTGTAAAATCATCAATAGATACTTGGTAACACTTTCAAGTAATATAATCAAAACACTTCATCAAATCTCATATTAGATCTTAGATTCATAGCTCAAAATATGCTAAAATAGTCACAATTTCATAAACCCCAACATAGTGTGCAGGTAATTTCATAATAAGTTAGACCCAAGCGTGAATCATCCTTAAACCATGCAATTTTGAGTAAAAGAAAGCTTGGTCATCATGGATGAAAGGAACCCATGAAAGAAACCCATATACCTTAGCTTTGGGGAATAGATTGATGAAGATTGGAGATGGACACTTGAAACTTGAATGAGAAACTTAATATCCAGATGAGTTTTGAGACTTAAATTTAGGAGTGAAATATTTGGTTAAGTGTTTGAATGAGTGTTGGAGAATGTTTTGAATGATATAAGGGTGAAATATGGTTAAGTATAGGTATTTTCACGTACGGAAACACTTAGACCCAAGACAAAAATGTCTTGGACCGAACTTGAAAACTAGAGAGAAAAATATAGTGAGGCACGTCGTGCCTGTAACACAGATACCTCACTGGAATTCGACACTTTGAAATTTGAAATTACGAATCATTTTCTCTAAAATTGGGGTTAGACCCATCTCCCACTCAATCTGACCCCCGATCAAGAATATGAAGTTAGAGTTTCGAAATCACACACGAATTTTGAGATACATAGAAATTACGATTTTGGGCACTTCCAAGGCACATTTTCGAGCACTTTTGGGATCGTTTTAATATCTCCACTTTGGGCACATTCATCCACGAATGTCAAAGAAACCTATACCAAAGACATAATCATGACAACTTCAACCTATATAAAGATGCAACATGCACTTAAACATTATTTTTAAAAACAAATCTCAATATAAGTGTAAAATTATCATGAACTTGGCAATTTAAACATGAATGTATGCAATGTCATAGGGGCTAAAACATAAGACTTAGAATCATACAAGGACTTGACCATTATCATAAGCTTGAACGAAATGAAAGTGATACGGATATTGCCTAAGCGAGAAAGAATCAAAGCTCATAGCACAATACATATCATATCCAAAAACACCTCTACAACATACATAATTATGAGGGCCAAGATAAGCAACCGGGCTCACCCTCATGGTAAATATGTACATAAAAGAAAGACAGTCTTAGAACATGGCAAAAGATCATAAATATCGTCCCCAGAATATAGGACTCACCAACAAGCTTGAGAGATATCTTACTAGCCAAATGGAGGTGGACGCTCAAGTGGGGCTTCGGTTCCTCCATGGTGACATCATATAGGCATAGAGTATGCATTAGTATGTTTGAATGTACTAAGTATGTAGGATGTAATGCAACAAGAGATAAGTAACATAATCGAAATAGATAAGCATAGGCAATGATTAGCATATAGCAATATGACATGTATGAATGATGTTAGAGTAAACTCATGCTTATATATAGAACATAATACGAGTGTAAGGAGGGACCATTAGTAGTGCAATCCAAGGTCTGCCACGTCCTTAGATAGGCGCATGAAGTACAAGCCCCTTCATGAGGTTGATGAGGTATAAATCCCTCAACAAGGTTGATGGAGTACAAACCCCCCCAAAAAGTTTGATGGGTACAAACCCCCAATAAGGTTGCACATGCCTGTCACGCCCCAAGCCTAGGGCCTAGACGTGACCGGCAAATGGGGATCCCAAAAGGACCCCAAACAAGCCTCATAGTATATCATTACACATCCTTAGTCGCAGAAACAATTATAATAACAATACGAGATAAGCATAAATAAGGGAAAATTGGGACTAAGCATAAACTTCCATATCATAAACATCAAGAAACAAGAGAGTCAAGGCTCATAGCATAGATACATAACATGTCCAACAACACCTCTACTACATAGATAAGAGCGGGAGCAAAGACTAGCAATAGGGCTCACCCTCATAGTCAATACATACATAAAAGAAAGAAAGTGTTAGAACATAGAAAGAGATCATAAACTTCATTCCCGAAGTGGAGGACTCACCAATAAGCTTAAGTGACATCATACTAGCCACGTGGAAGAGGATGCTCAAGTGGCTCTCCAGTTTCTATGTGGTGACATCATATAGGCATACAGTAAATATTAGTACGTTTGAATGTACTAAGTATGTAGGATGCAATGCTACAAGTGATAAGCACCATAAACGAAATGCATAACATAGGCAATGAATAAGCTTAAAGCAATATGTCATGTATGAGTGATGCTTAAGTAAAAGATACTTACATAGAATAGAGTATGAGTATAAGAAGTGACCATTATAGTACATTCCAAGGCCTACTACCTTCTTGGAGAGGCGCATGAGGTACAAACCCCTTCATGAGGTTAATGGAGTACAGACCCCCAAACAAGGTTAATGGAGTACAAACCCGTCAACAAGGTTGTTGAGTATAAATATCCAGCAAGGTTGTTGAGTACAAACCCCAACAACGTTGATGGGTACAAACCCCAAACAAGGTTGCATGGGCCTGCCACCTCCCGAGCGAGGCGATCGAGGTAAAAACCCCTCAACAAAGTCACCCGAGCCTATAACCTCCCGAGTGAGGCTTGGTCATCCCCAATACTATATAAATAATATCATATACATATATCTCCTTTCATCATCATATACATACATTCCTTT